>JAVJIF010028459.1:0-51625 GCA_038442645.1 Agave tequilana | reverse complement strand
AAATGCCAAGGTTATGAATATTTAGCCGCCAGTTGCCCTAGTCTTATCAAAATCACCATAATAAATGGAACACCCACCAAAGTCGCTGAGTCAGATTCTTATGTGTGTATACCTACACTGAGATATTGAAACTAACGATGAGTCATCAAGCGATGATGTTGGTCTCAACTGCATTAGGATAACGCCATTTACCTATTTGTCTATCGTCAAGTGTGTTCTCTCCACCAGCAGAAAAGGTCAATTAGCGAAGAACTACAACCTTTCATACGTTCACTAAGATTGGATACAAGAGTTATAAGTGAAAAGTCACCTAGAGGGGGGGTGAATAGGTGACAATGCTAATCACGGGGCAAATTAAAAATTAAAGCTACAACAATCAAATTTCACAAGATGAATGCAAGCAAGTAAATATGACAATGATTATGATGAGCAAGAATAAGAGCAGTATAGTAAAAGAGTGCAAGAAAGTAAACCAATCGCAAACACAAGGATATGTTATCGAGGTTCGAGCACCCAGCTCTACTCCCCGCCTTCCCCAGAAGGATTCTAGCTACTTCCACTATCACAAAGAACAATTACAACCGGAGTACCCAACTCCTCAATTACAATCACAAGAATATCTGAGTAGTCACAAGACCACAAACTCTCTCTTTCAAAAATCTCTTCCCTTACAAAGGTCCTTAGAGAATAATGAGTAGAATTGAAGCTCTTTTGTGTGTAAGGAAAAGAAATTGAAATCAGAAAAAAACTTTTGAAAACCTTCAGAAAATGAGAGAATTTGGCACAAAAACCAAGAACTTTGAAAGCCTTAAACTTTTGAATTTTTAGCAATAATTGTTGTTGTAACCAATTTCTCCCCAAACACCCCTATTTATAGGAGAGGGCTAGGGTTTAGGGATAAAACATAATTACTGATGTTTAGGAGGTAATTAGATCAAAAATATATCCTTTAAACGAATTTTTAAACACAAAAGACAAAAATAAACAGCTCTTAAAAATCTGCCCGTTACTGTTCAAACGGTCAGATCGGTCGACTGGGCCGGTCGACCGGTAGTTCAAAAATTTGACCGTTATGGGCTAGCGGTCGACCGACTCGGTCGACCGATAAAACCTGTAAGCAAAAACAATAGTCCGGTCGACCGCCCCGGTCGACCGACAGACATGCACATGGATACGTGCATCTGCCAGAACTTCGGTCGACTGGTCCGGTCGACCGGACCAGACTGACACAGACTCGGTCGACTGCCCCGGTCGACCGGATCAGGTCAAAAATTGATTTTAGAAAAGAAAACAAAGAGGATTTTGATTTAACAAAAATACTTTTGAACAGGAGTAGTATAAAACATAATATATATCTGTAGGCAAAAACTTGTATGCAAAATATTTTTGTATAATTTATAAGAAATTATTTTGGAATAAGCATGTGCGCAAAAACGTGTGTGATAGAGCTTCAAACCTATCCACTATTCTTTAACATACTATAAACTGAAAAACAAATTACATGAAGACTTCTTGAGCTATCTTCAAGTCTTTGAGCCATCCAATGCCTTGCTAGTGCCTTCTCTTCTATGATCCTTCCTTGATGTGCAATTTGCCTTCCTTGCTTTGTGGAACTTAGAAGTTCTTGCAATAGCTAAGCGAATGGTTTCTAAACATGGTACAAACCTGAAACTTATCTTAACAAACTTGTTAGTACCAAATAGCTCATATTTGGTTTGTCATCATCAAAACACAAAACAATTGGAGAGTGTAACCTCTGGGCCAACAATCTCCCCTTTTTGATGATGACAAAACAAATAGGCTATTAACAAAAATATAGGGGGAGAAAACTCCCCCTCAAATTATGCTATACATAAAACACAAGAATATGCTCTGGATATCAATAATTGAAATGATGCACCAATTATTGAAACTAATATAAAACACAAAAATTGCTCTTGATACCAAAAATACCAAAACAACTAAAACACAAGAATTCTCAAAATACCATACCAAAAATACCAAAACAACTAAAACACAAGAATTCTCAAAATACATGAATTCAAAAACTCATACATACATAAACATAAAACTTCATAAAACAAATCTTTAAAATTAAAGCATATAAATTCATATGGAACCAAGACCAAATGAACTTATTTTGTCATGTAAACTTATTCTCCCCTTTTTGTCATACATCAAAAAGGGTTATGAAAACATGTCTATTCAATAATACAGACATTAAGTTCTCCACAAATAAATGAAAATCTAGCAAAATCAAGAGGTTTAGTGAAAATATCGGCTAGTTGTAAATCCGTGGAAACATAATCAATATCTATATCACCTTTCTCAAAATGATCTCTAAGAAAGTGATATCTAATCTCAATGTGCTTGGTCTTACTATGTTGATTTGCATTTTTGGTCATGTGTATAGTACTAGTATTATCACAAAATATTTTTATATGATCAAAGTGCAAATCAAAATCAAGGAGAGTATGTTTCATCAAAGGACTTGTGCACAACAAGCCCCGCGGCAACATACTCCGCCTCGGCGGTTGAGAGAGCTACGGAATTTTGCTTCCTAGAGGACCATGAAACAAGACAATTACCAAGAAATTGACATGTCCCACTAGTACTCTTTCTATCTACTCTACAACCGCATAGTCGGCATCCGAATAGCTAGTCATTGAAAAATCTCTAGTTTTCGGATACCAAAGACCCATCCCAATTGTGCCCTTAATATAACGAATAATGCGTTTTACCGCAATAAGATGAGACTCTTTAGGACACGATTGAAATCTAGCACAAAGACAACATACTAAACATGATATCCGGCCTACTTGCCGTTAAATATAAAAGACTTCCTATCATGCTTCTATATAATTTAATATCAACATTTTACCTTGATCATCCTTATCAAGCTTGGTTGTAGTTGCCATTGGAGTGTTGCAAGCCTTTGATCCTTCAAGCCCAAACTTCTTTACTAGCTCCTTGCGTACTTGGCTTGGTTAATGAAGGTTCCGTCTTGCAATTGCTTGATTTGGAGTCCAAGGAAGAAATTGAGCTCACCCATTGAAGACATTTCAAATTCAAGTTGCATGACCTTCTCAAAATCCTTGCATAAAAGCTCATTAGTGGATCCAAAAATTATATCATCAACATAAATTTGCACAATTAAAATATCATTATCAACATGCTTAGTAAAAAGAGTTGTGTCTACTTTGCCTTTAATAAAATCATTTGAAATGAGAAAACTAGAAAGCCTTTCATACCAAGCTCTTGGAGCTTGTTTCAATCCATACAAAGCTTTATCAAGTTTAAAAACAAAATCGGGATGAACATGATCAACAAAACCGGGAGGTGAGAGAACATAAACTTCTTCATTAATAAAACCATTTAAAAATGCACTTTTTACATCCATTTGAAAAAGTTTAAAATTTTTAAAACATGCAAAAGCTAGTGTCATCCGTATGGCTTCAAGCCGTGCAACGGGTGCAAAGGTCTCCTCAAAGTCAATTCCCTCAACTTGAGTGTAACCTTGGGCCACTAACCTAGCTTTATTCCTAATGACATTTCCGGACTCATCATCTTGTTTCTAAAGATCCACTTAGTACCAATTATTGGTCTATCGTGGGGCTTAGGAACAAGGTGCCAAACTTGGTTGCGCTCAAATTGATTGAGTTCCTCTTGCATGGCAAGCAACCAATATGGGTCCGTCTCGGCTTTGAGAATGCCCTTGGGTTCAAAATGAGAAATGAAAGCAAAGTTACCACATAGGTCATGGAGTTTGGAGCGCGTTGTGACTCCTTTAGATGCATCACCAAGATGAGCTCCTTAGGATGATTTGTAGCGTATCTCCAAGCTTTAGGAAGCGGTTGAGTGCTTTCCTCCTTATCCTCTTGAACTTCACCAATAGGATCTAGCTTTTCTTCTTGAGCGGGTGAGTCCTTCAAGGATAGTCTCTCCATGTCTTCACCTAATGGTTCAATCTCTACAATATTCTCAACAACCACATTAGATTCTTCAAATTTAACATGCATGGATTCTTCAATGGTTAGTGTAGATCTATTGAAAACTCTATATGCTTTGCTAGTAGAGGAATATCCAACAAGATAGCCTCATAAGCCTTAGCATCAAATTTACCCAAATTATCCTTAGTATTCAAAACAAAACACTTGCATCCAAAAACTTTAAAATATGCAACATTTGGTTTCTAGAATGATACATTTCAAAAGAAGTTTTTGAAGAATTTTTGCATAAATAAATACGATTCGATATATAGCATGCGGTGTTTACGGCCTCGGCCCATAAATATTGAGGGAGGTCATATTCACTTATCATTGTCCTAGCCATCTCTTGAAGTGTTCTATTTTTCCTTTCTACAACTCCATTTTGTTGTGGAGTTCTAGGACAAGACATTTCATGCTTAATTCCCTTTTCATCACAATAAGTCATGAAGAGTGGTTAACAAACTCACCACCTCTATCACTCCTTATTCTCAAAATCGGAAAACCTTTTTCTTTTCAACTCTTTTTCGAAAAATCTTAAAGTGAGAAAAAGTTTGATCTTTATTTTGCAAAAAGAAAACCCAAGTAAAACGGTAGAAATCATCAACCAAAACAAATGCAAATCTACTTCCATTTAAACTCTTAGTTTTAGTTGGTCCAAAAAGATCCATATGAATTAATTCTAAAGGCCTAGTTGACATGATATCCTTGATTGGTTTAAAGGAAGACTTAGTTTGTTTCCAAGTTGGCACGCACCACAAATGCGGTCTTTCTCAAAAGTCAAGCAAGGTATACCCTTCACCAATTCCTTTGAATTAATCCTAGAAATATGGTCAAAAGATGCATGTCCTAATCTTCTATGCCAAAGCCAAGAATTTTCATCAAAAGCATTCAAGCATTTAGTAGAACAATCTAAATTAAGCATGTCAATGATATAAACATTATTATCACGAAAACCGGTAAGAATACAATCATTAGATTTAACATCAAAAATCTTGCAAGAAGTATCATCAAAAACAACTTAAGTCCACGATCACAAAGTTGGCTAATGCTAAGCAAATTATGTTTTTAAACCATCTACTAAAAAACATTCTCAATAATAGGAGATGCACCAATTTGAATGTTACCTATACCGATGATAGTTCCTTTGGAGTCATCCCCGAAGGTGACGGTGCCACCTTCCATGTACCTTGATAGGGTTGTGAAGTTGTTGATGTCCCATGTCATATGTCTTGAACAACCACTATCAAGGTACCACCGCTCCCTACGTCTTGGAGCTTTGGTGTGTACCTACATCAAACAATTTAAGACTTGATTTTGGTACCCATATTTTCTTGGGTCCTCTAGGGTTAGTGTCATGAACCCAAACAAGATTATTTGTTCTATTTAGTTGATCATAGCAAAACTTAGCTAAATGTCCATTTTTACTACAATATGTGCATCTATATACTCTACCATATTTAAAAGCATAATGAGTGTGTGATTTGTGAGTATGGGTATTGTGAGCATGAACATGAGACGTGTTAGGTGTAGTGTGAGCATGAGGAATCTTAGCATGAGATGTGTGCTTTTTAGAAAATTTTCTTCAAGTTTCTTAGTATTAAAGGCACAATCTTTTAAAACTTTTTCAAAATCATTCATTTGGATTTAAAGAAGAAATTTCTTTTTCATAAATAATAGGAGATTTTGCCTTACAAGTACTCTTGTAGGCACAAAATTCTTTTGCATGGAAATGAAATTAGAAGAAATATCATCTTTTTCTTTAGAAACAATGGCAAGTTGATTCTTAAGAAAAGCAACTTCTTTTTGTAAATTTATGCATTCAAGTTTCTTGTTATCATAAGTTTCAGAAAGTTCTACAAAAGCATGCACTAGAACTTCCTTACTTACATCATCATCTTCATCATCAAGGGATTGAGGGTTACCTTGGGTGTGTTTGCCATGAAACACATATTAGCTTGATCCACCTCCTCTTCGAACTCGCTTTCCGAATCCCATGTAGCTTTGTAGGCTTTCTTCTCCTTCGGCTTCTTTGGCTTGAAGGAGGAAGTCATTTTCTTCTTGAACTCCGGACAATCCGCCATGATATGTCCGGGTTTGCGGCAATTGTAACATATGATCCTCCGCTCCTCTTTGCCTTCAAATTTTCTCCGGAAGTTGAACTTGTTCTTTCGGTACAACCTCTTGACATTCCGCACAAGTAGAGTTAGCTCCTCATCTTCTTCTTCGTCATCTTCATCGTCATCATTGGTGGATGAAGTCTTGAAGGTTATGGATTTCTTCTTTGAAGTAGTGGCCTCTTCTCTTGCCTTCTTCTCCATCTCATGGGTCTTTAGGTTCCCAATGAGACTAATGAGGTCCATCTCGTCCTTGTCGTTCAACTCCTTCAAGGTGGTGGCCTTGATCTCCCATGATGAAGGAAGAGCCCGAATTACTTTCCGCACCTTTTGATCGTTGGAGATGTCATCACCTAAGGAAGAAAGACCATTAGTGATTTTAGTAAACCTTGTAGCCATACTATCATAGACTCATCATCAAGCATTTTAAATGACTCATATTGGGACCTCAAGAGATCTATCTTAGCTCTCTTGACTTGTGAAGTCCCCTCGTGTGTGACCAATAAGTGTTGCCAAATCTCATAGGCGGATTGGCAATGAATTACCCGTGTAAGGTCATCCTCATTCAAGGCGGTCAATAGGGAGTTTTGGGCCTTGGAGTTAGCCTCATTTAGTTTAAAGTCAAGGTCGGTCCAAGTGCTCTCATCACCATCGGGTGCTTCATAGGGTTTGGTCAAGGATTTGGCTACTAAGCTACCCAAAGATTGCAAGAATATAGTCATCCTAACCTTCCAAATTGGGAAATTGAGGCCATCAAATTTATTTGGGTGGGGATTTAATGTTGTCGGCCATTTTTACTAGTGATGAATGAATGAAATGAAAATGTTGATTAGCAATATTTTAAGGATCTCTCTATGGATGTTAAGCCAACCTAGAGTCCAAGCTCTGATACCAATTGAAAAGTCACCTAGAGGGGGGGTGAATAGGTGACAATGCTAATCACGGGGCAAATTAAAAATTTAAAGCTACAACAATCAAATTTCACAAGATGAATGCAAGCAAGTAAATATGACAAATTATGATGAGCAAGAATAAGAGCAAGTATAGTAAAAGAGTGCAAGAAAGTAAACCAATCGCAACACAAGGATATGTTATCGAGGTTCGAGCACCCAGCTCTACTCCCCGCCTTCCCCAGAAGGATTCTAGCTACTTCCACTATCACAAAGAACAATTACAACGGAGTACCCAACTCCTCAATTACAATCACAAGAATATCTGAGTAGTCACAAGACCACAAACTCTCTCTTTCAAAAATCTCTTCCCTTACAAAGGTCCTTAGAGAATAATGAGTAGAATTGAAGCTCTTTTGTGTGTAAGGAAAAGAAATTGAAATCAGAGAAAAACTTTTGAAAACCCTTCAGAAAAGAGAGAATTTGGCACAAAAACCAAGAACTTTGAAAGCCTTAAACTTTTGAATTTTTAGCAATAATTGTTGTTGTAACCAATTTCTCCCCAAACACCCTATTTATAGGAGAGGGCTAGGGTTTAGGGATAAAACATAATTACTGATGTTTAGGAGGTAATTAGATCAAAATATATCCTTTAAACGATTTTTAAACACAAAAGATAAAAATAAACAGCTCTTAAAAATCTGCCCGTTACTGTTCAAACGGTCAGATCGGTCGACTGGGCCGGTCGACCGGTAGTTCAAAAATTTAACCGTTATGGGCTAGCGGTCGACCGACTCGGTCGACCGATAAAACCTGTGAGCAAAAACAATAGTCCGGTCGACCGCCCCCGGTCGACCGACAGACATGCACATGGATACGTGCATCTGCCAGAACTTCGGTCGACTGGTCCGGTCGACCGGACCAGACTGACACAGAACTCGGTCGACCCCGGTCGACCGGATCAGGTCAAAAATTGATTTTAGAAAAGAAAACAAAGAGGATTTTGATTTTAACAAAAATACTTTTGAACAGGGAGTAGTATAAAACATAAATATATATCTGTAGGCAAAACTTGTATGCAAAATATTTTTGTATAATTTATAAGAAATTATTTTGGAATAAGCATGTGCGCAAAAACGTGTGTGATAGAGCTTCAAACCTATCCACTATTCTTTAACATACTATAAACTGAAAAACAAATTACATGAAGACTTCTTGAGCTATCTTCAAGTCTTTGAGCCATCCAATGCCTTGCTAGTGCCTTCTCTTCTATGATCCTTCCTTGATGTGCAATTTGCCTTCCTTGCTTTGTGGAACTTAGAAGTTCTTGCAATAGCTAAGCGAATGGTCTCTAAACATGGTACAAACCTGAAACTTATCTTAACAAACTTGTTAGTACCAAATAGCTCATATTTGGTTTGTCATCATCAAAACACAAAACAATTGGAGAGTGTAATCTCTTGGGCCAACAATAAGGTGATTGTGGATAGTGAAAGTTGTATCAATACAATATCGTCCAGGCTATGTGAAAATCTAGGATTAGAGATTATATCCCACCTCTACCTATTTAAAGTGTCTTGGATTGACTCCACAACACTTAAGGTCAAACGGTGATGTCTTGTCCAGTTAGTTTCAATCAATATAAAGACAAGATTTGGTGTAATGTGATCACCATGAATGTGGGTCAAGTTATACAAGTAGATCATGATTGTTTAACAAAAATGTCACCATTTACGGTCGATCCAGCATGTGTCAATTTGAGTATGAGAGTAAGCAGATTAAGCTACTACCCTTGAGATCCAAAGCTGGACAATCCCAGCAAATGTCCACTTTGGCTTTGTTGTTAACTCCACCCTCTCTACCTCTCATTGCTACTGTTCCTTCTCCATTACCCACTAATCATGCATACCATGGCCGCAAATCACTTCCTCCCTTACTACCGACATCATCTCACTATAAAGTATTTGAGTCTACACCTGCATTTGCATCATATAAACACATGCACAAACTATACAAAGAAATTAGTGATGAAAATAAATAAAGCAACGTGAAGCCTACTCTACGAGCTGACAGTAGAAAAATATTTAAACTTTTAATGTAGGCGACTATGTGATGGTTCAGATTTATCTGAAACAGTTTCCTTCGGGAACTGTTAAAATGTTGCATGTTCGAGTGTTGGGCCTTTCAAGATCTTGAATAAACTGAATTGCAATACTTACTAGAGATTATGATATTAGTTGTACTTTTAATTTTAATGATCTAGTAGATTACAAGGGTCTTGATTGTAGCTCCTTAATTATTGGGCCTTCCCTAAGCTATTGTTTGAAAGATCCCCATTTACCCCACTCCCAGATACTCATCCCATTACAGTAGAGACGGTTGATAAAGTTTTAGAGGATGAGACTATCACCACCAAAACTGGTGGACCTTACAGGTACTTAAACCACTGTAAAAGAAAAGCACCGACTGTTGATTCACAGCTAGATTGAGGTGATTTGTAACGGATTGATCCAGTACAGCATGGGAGACCTAATCCATCTAAACTTATCGAAGTAGAGTTTTCTTCCACCCGGGAGAATGATGCAAACATCTACTCAGGATGAAAGAGCCAAAGAGACGGATCCAAGAAGTCTCAGTCCAAGTTGAAGTAGTAGTAGGATATTTTTATTTTTTCTTTCTTTATTTTTTGTATTTTTCAGTTTCTTTATTTGGATTGTAATTCTATTTAGATTAAGAGTTTGAGTTTGACTTGGATTCAATTTTTGTAAAAGCCTATATAAAGGCCCTATTGTACCAATAATGAGGGAGGAAGAATTTGAAATAAAGAATTTTGTTAATTGAGCTTATTATCTTAATTTCTTAGGATTAAATCTATTATCTCTTCAAAACCACTAACACCTAAAGTATTCTCTCTTTTTCTTTTTCTCTGCAACCACCCACTCTCAAACTTTTTATTTTCTCTCTCTCTCTCTCTCTCCACAAAAGCCATCAACAACAAATACCCAACTCCTTATTCTTCTTGTCTTCTTCATCAATCCTGTTGGCCCAAAGGCCTTTCACTCTAGTTTGATGATGATTAACTCATGTAGTTATGTGTACTAATATCTTGTGATTTAGTTTCAGATTATTAATCAAGATATTAGTTGGTGTTAGCTTCAACAAGATGATTTGGAAGCTTGCACATGTTGATTCAAGAGCCCAAGCGTCAAAGATCATATATAGCACTTGCTTGGTGAATCACGGTTTGGACCGAGTCAACTTGGAGACGGCGCTATACAAGAAGACTTAGGTATCCCTAGTTTAGTTTGTGTTTAGAGCCTAATTGTAAAGATTAGAATAGTATGATAATGCTCAAGTTCACAACGCACACACGTTTCATGTTTTGAATATTGGTTTTCGGTTTTTCGGTTTTAGGTTTAACCGATCTTGGTTTTCATGAATAGATAGATCAAAACAAGTTTACATGGTTTATTGTATATTAGATTTGTTCTATATACATGCATGCTTCAAAGACTTAGACAAACTTAATTTGATATACCTATTCATGTGTTTAGGTTTTGTGTTTTGACAAAACTTATTTTGGAAATTAAAGACAAAAACTATGATATATATATATATGTTTCATGTATTGGATTTCTATCCATATGCATCATGCCTCAAAATGTTTAAATATCATGTTTTTGCATTTGGATAAGTTTTGAACAAAGTTTATTTGGAAAATCCAAGTTTTAAAAAAAAATACAAGTATTGGTTTTGATTGATATTTGAGTATAATGTTTATCACTTGTTTAATATCAATGCTATGATAAACAAGTTTTTATGGAAGTTTGATAAATAATAAAAATGTTTTTAAAATGTATTTTATATATGTTTTCTGTTCCAGGCTTCAACCAAGTCGACTAGGACCCTGATTAGTCGACTAGGTCTGAGGTCGGTCGAACGGCCCGGTCGACCGACGTGCACAAACCTGTGCACGTTTCTGGCACAGACAGCGGTCGACCGGGACGGTCGACCAGAGCAGAATAGTCTGCTCTCTGGATTATTCGGTCGACCGGGGCGGTCGACCGGTAGTGCAAACGGTTCAAAATTTGACCGTTGCACGGTCGACCGGCGGTCGACCTGCAGGGCAATTCTGGCTAAATTTCTGTCAACGGCTATTTTCTGAAAATTGCCTATAAATACCCCATTTGAGAGAGGTTTTCTCTAAGATTTTTTGTGCGAATTTTTGCTGATTCTCTGGTGTTTTCAAAGCAATCAAAAGAAGTTTATGAGCTTGAATTGAACAATCCATTTGGTGTTTTCATTAGGGTTTGGAAAATCAAAGAAAGGGTTTTGGGAAAGAATTTTGATTGAACTATTCTATCTTGATTTCTTGATTTTTCCCAAGAATTTTCTTTGTGATTTCTGATTTCAAATCCTTTGGTTTTCTCCACACTTGAGCAAAAATCTACTATCTATATCTATAGGTTATTTGTGTGGAAGAAGAAGTTGTTTGTGGTTGTTGTTGTGACCAACAAGTTGTAACCCAATCTTTTCTTAGCTTTGTGCTTTGGGTTGTATCCCTCTAGTTGAGAGGTGATCCTTGTATTGGTTGGTGATTGGGAGTTTGTTGTATTGGTTTGAATATTAGCCTCAAGGAGGAGGTTGTGATTGTTGGAGTTTGCCTCAAGGAGGAGGTTGTGTTGGTTGGCTTGGATTTGTGCCTCAGGGAGGAGGTTGTAAAGAGAGGAGTTGGGTACTCTTGTAAAGGGTCCTAGGTGGACGAGCTAGTGGAAATCCTTCGTGTGTCGAAGGCGGGGATGTAGAGCTGGGTGCTCGAACCTCGATAACATATCTTTGTGTTTGCTCTTGATCCATTGGCTCTCTCTCTACTCTCTCTTTACTTTGTGCCTTGCATTTATTTACATTGCTCATTCATATTTGCTTGGCTTGGTTGTGTGCATCACTTGTTGATAGCACTTGAGTGTAATTTGCATTAAGTTTTTTAAATTCCGCATTTAGTTCATAGATTAGCATTGTCACCTATTCACCCCCCTCTAGGTGACTTTTCAATTGGTATCAGAGCTAGTGCTCCTGATATTTAGGTTTAACCACCTAGGAGTAAGATCTTGGTTTGCTAATCTTCACTTGCATTTTCATTTGCACTCATACTAGTTTGCACTCATGGCTAGCCCTCCTATGTTTGACCATTTTAGACTTGATGCTTGGAAGGTGGACATGACTAGGCATTTAAAAACACTAGGTCATCTAGTTTATCAAGCCATTACCATAGAATCCCTCCCAAATAGTAGCAAGCATAAGAAGGCCAATGCATTAGCACTTAGAGCACTTAGAGCATCTCTAAATGAATTTCTTTTACCCGTTTTTGATCACTATGATTCGGCTTTTGCAGTTTGGAGCATCTTGACGTCTCCTGAGCTTCCAAGGATAATTAACAAGATGAGGAGATCTAAGAGAGAAAAGTCCGAAGAGCAATGCCTCATGGTCCAAGGGAAGAACTCCCTTGAGGTACAATTGGATTCTCATATTGATGATAGCTCTAGTTCCTATTGCCATGGTTGTTTTGAAGTTCAAACTTTAAATATGGAACTTGCTCAAAAGCTTGAAAATTTGTTGGAAAAACATGATTTGTTGAAAGAAGATAATCTTGTGTTGAAAAATGAATTAAAGGATTTATGCTCTAATTTTGAATTGGTTTTGCAAGAGAAGGAAGAGATTGCAAGTGAATGTGACTCACTTAAATCTCAACTTGAACTTGCTTTAAAGGAAAATGAATTTTTGAAAAACAAAAATGATTGTGATGATGTTGTAAAGCACAATGAGATTTTATCTTCAAAATTGGATTTTACTTTTAAAGAAAATCTTACTTTGAAAAATGATATTGATTCAATTACTAGAGAATTGGATTTGGTTTTGATTAAAAATAAATCTTTACAAAAAGAGATTGATGTTTGCCATGCTAATGTTGCTTCATGTTCTAGCACACCTATTGCATGCTCCACTTTATCTTCTAACATTAAAAATGATATACTTATTTTGAAGAAAAGTGTTGATAGTTTGGGCTCCACTTTGAGCCATTGTGCCATGAATCACACACGATTGGAAACCTTGGTTCGCAAGAAACAAGTTCCAACCTTGCATGCATACCCATCTAGGCATACACATGCTTTTCATGATCACCACCATCATATGTATGCTCACGTGTACACATGTACACATTGTGGTCGAAAAGGCCACCTTGCTAGATTTTGTTATGATCGCATTTATCATGAAAATTTAGCAACTAATTATGTTTGGGTTAGAAAAAGATACTAACCCCCGTGGACCCACAAAGAAATGGGTACCAAGATCCACCTCTTTGACTTTTGATGTAGGTGGGAGCTCTCGCGTCACGTGAGGGTATTGGTGCCTTGAGGTGAATGCATTCTAAGCTAAAAGGAGAAACATTGGATGCTTCACTCTCAAGGAGATTTGGTGGGAGGACCATCGTGTTTTGGAGACATGGAGAGTTGCCCCTTTGGTTTTGGTAACAATCCCTTACTCCATTTAGTGTTTACATGCTTTTCATTTTTTTATTATAGCGTGTTGTATTTTATTGTCCATTATGCTTGTGCCATTATATTAAAGTTGTACATGTTTAGCTACTTGAGCACCCATGCTTCATTTGGAATCTACATTTAGTGTCTCACCTTGTTTAAACTAACATGTATGCTTTAGATCTAATGTACATGCATATGCACAATGATCATATGATGTTCATGATTCTATGATTTTGTGTTTTAATGATTCATGTGTTGATTAGTATGTTCATTGCTATACATGTATTGCAATTTGTAATCACCATTGTTTATATGATTCCATATTTTGTGTTTTCACAATTGTTTTGATATTATGTATATCTTGATTCTTATAGCATATGAATTTACATAAGGATCATTTTTAGAATAATTGTTGATTTATGACTTGTTTTATGCTTTATGATTTGAATATATGCTTAGATGTTTGTTTTCATGAAAACTAGGAGTTATACTTGTACTTAGAATGGGCCACAAATAAACCTTTATATATGTTTGTGCTTGGATGCCTATTTGTACTCATTAGATGTGCTAGTATAGTCTAGTTTTGATGATTCATGCATTCAAACATGTATTCCCCATTTTGAAAATATTTTATGATATTGAGTTTTAACTTCATGTATATGTCTATCTTGTCTTAACTATTGATTATACATATACATCCTTGAGCCACGTGCCTTCATGCATATACCTTTGTGGACTCCTTTTGTTTGGGATATATATGTATACTTTAGTTTGTACATGACATACATATGCCTTGAAGGTTAAATCGTTTTGATGGGTTCATGTTTTTGGAAATTTCTTTTGGTAAAAGTAATTTAATTTATCATGTGTAAATGTTTTAAAGGAATTTCAATATTGAGCTTGATTGTTCATTTTCATGATGATCTGTTTCACACAACACTTGTACACTCACCCTATTTAATGTTTTCTCATGATTTAGTTTTCATGAGTACAATTTGTGCTATCTAGGTTTTGAGTGTTTTAGTGCCATGTGAGTTACATGTGTTCATGAAAAACATTTTTGTTATTCCTTACTCGAAGGATTTCGTACTAGTTTACCCTCCATTTAACTAGTTGCGATATTCTTCATTTTGGTAGAGATTTTCAAACATACTATAATTTCAAATCTATTTTGAAAACCCCTACCTTAAAGGGTGGTTGGATGGGAGATCATGTTCATGTATGCTTTATAATGAAAATTATTTTAAACTTGCACATGATTGGGTGGTAGTGAATATGAGATATACACTTGATCTTATTATTGTTTCAATTGGTATCATTGAATTCTTTCAATTGGTATCAAATCTTGACATCCTTTTGTATACTCATATATGTTTTGTTTTATATATATGTATGCATACACTTCATATAGTATCAATTTACAATTGGTATCTCTGTATCAAATTTTAAATTGGTATCTATTTCTTACATACATATATAGATGATTTATTTGTGCTTCAAGATATATGCACAAATTTTGCTTATGATAAGCTTGATTTTTTTTTAATGACCATCATTTTCAATTGATTCAATTTTCAATTGGTTTCTTTATACAAGCATTATCATTATCTTGCTTATGCTAAGCTTGAGCTTTAACATTATTTCAATTGACTTAGTTTTCAATTGGTATTTAGTTTACCATTGGTTTTGTTTCCCACTCCCTAACTTTATAATGAAAAATGATTAAAGAATGATTATTGATTGGTTTCATTTGCTTATAAAGATAAATATCTTCAATTGGTATCTAGATGCATTTGTTTACTCAAAATAGGTATCATTGTGTTTTTCAATTGGTATATGTTTTAATTTCAATTGGTATCATATTTGTTTTCAATGCCCCTCTTACTTTCAATTGGTAATTGGTAGGCATTTCTTAAATGTTTTTATGATCACTTTCTATTGATATCATAATGCACTTCTTTGACACATTTTTTTAATGGTATCATTTTTGGTTTCACCCTTGAAGTAGTTGGTTTATTCTTTGTTTCATATATTTAGGGGGAGAAGAATTCATATCTATTTTGTTTTTACCCCTTTGTTGATGATTGACAAAAAGGGGGAGAAGATTTATTGGAGTTGATATGCATGAGTTTTCAGTTTTATGTTCATTTCATCTCCATTGGTATTGGAATCAAGAGCATTATGAGTTTTGTTTTTTATTAATATCCATTGGAATCAAGAGCATTATGAGTTTTGTTTTTATTAGTATCAAGAGTTTTGTTTGGTAAGTTATTTGTTTTGTTTTAATTGGAATCAATAGCATGTTTCATATGCATATTCATTTTATGTCAAGAACCTTGTTTATATGCATCTTATTGTTTGTTTATTCCTATGCATGAGTTAAGGGGGAGCTTCTTTGAAGCTTTACTTTAATCCATGCATATATAACTCCATGAGTTTTGTCATCATCAAAAAGGGGGAGATTGTTGGCCCAAAGGCCTTTCACTCTAGTTTTGATGATGATTAACTCATGTAGTTATGTGTACTAATTATCTTGTGATTTTAGTTTCAGATTATTAATCAAGATATTAGTTGGTGTTTAGCTTCAACAAGATGATTTGGAAGCTTGCACATGTTGATTCAAGAGCCCAAGCGTCAAAGATCATATATAGCACTTGCTTGGTGAATCACGGTTTGGACCGAGTCAACTTGGAGACGGCGCTCTACAAGAAGACTTAGGTATCCCTAGTTTAGTTTGTGTTTAGAGCCTAATTGTAAAGATTAGAATAGTATGATAATGCTCAAGTTCACAACACACACACGTTTCATGTTTTGAATATTGGTTTTCAGTTTTTCAGTTTTAGGTTTAACCGATCTTAGTTTTCATGAATAGATAGATCAAAACAAGTTTACATGGTTTATTGTATATTAGATTTGTTCTATATACATGCATGCTTCAAAGACTTAGACAAACTTAATTTGATATACCTATTCATGTGTTTTAGGTTTTGTGTTTTGACAAAACTTATTTTTGGAAATTAAAGACAAAACTATGATATATATATGTTTCATGTATATTGGATTTCTATCCATATGCATCATGCCTCAAAATGTTTAAATATCATGTTTTTGCATTTGGATAAGTTTTGAACAAAGTTTATTTGGAAAATCCAAGTTTTAAAAAAAAAATACAAGTATTGGTTTTGATTGATATTTGAGTAGAAATGTTTATCACTTGTTTAATATCAATGCTATGATAAAACAAGTTTTTATGGAAGTTTTATAAATAATAAAAATGTTTTTAAAATGTATTTTATATATGTTTTCTATTCCAGGCTTCAACTAAGTCGACTAGGACCCTGATTAGTCGACTAGGTCTGAGGTCGGTCGACCGGCCCGGTCGACCGACGTGCACAAACCTGTGCACGTTTCTGGCACAGACAGCGGTCGACCGGGACGGTCGACCGGAGCAGAATAGTCTATTCTCTGGATTATTCGGTCGACCGGGGCGGTCGACCGGTAGTGCAAACGGTTCAAAATTTGACCATTGCACGGTCGACCGGCCGGTCGACCGGCAGGGCAATTCTGGCTAAATTTCTGTCAACGGCTATTTTCTGAAAATTGCCTATAAATACCCCATTTGAGAGAGGTTTTCTCTAAGATTTTTTGTGCGAATTTTTGCTGATTCTCTAGTGTTTTCAAAGCAATCAAAAGAAGTTTATGAGCTTGAATTGAACAATCCATTTGGTGTTTTCATTAGGGTTTGGAAAATGAAAGAAAGGGTTTTTGGGAAAGAATTTTGATTGAACTATTCTATCTTGATTTCTTAATTTTTCCAAGGATTTTCTTTGTGATTTCTGATTTCAAATCCTTTGGTTTTCTCCACACTTGAGCAAAAATCTACTATCTATATCTATAGGTTATTTGTGTGGAAGAAGAAGTTGTTTGTGGTTGTTGTTGTGACAACCAAGTTGTAACCCAATCTTTTCTTAGCTTTGTGCTTTGGGTTGTATCCCTCTAGTTGAGAGGTGATCCTTATATTGGTTGGTGATTGGGAGTTTGTTGTATTGGTTTGAATATTAGCCTCAAGGAGGAGGTTGTGATTGTTGGAGTTTGCCTCAAGGAGGAGGTTGTGTTGGTTGGCTTGGATTTGTGCCTCAGGGAGGAGGTTGTAAAGAGAGGAGTTGGGTACTCCTTGTAAAGGGTCCTAGGTGGACGAGCTAGTGGAAATCCTTCGTGTGTCGAAGGCGGGGATGTAGAGCTGGGTGCTCGAACCTCGATAACATATCTTTGTGATTGCGCTTGATCCATTGGCTCTCTCTCTACTCTCTCTTTACTTTGTGCCTTGCATTTATTTACATTGCTCATTCATATTTGCTTGGCTTGGTTGTGTGCATCACTTGTTGATAGCACTTGAGTGTAATTTGCATTAAGTTTTTAAATTCCGCATTTAGTTCATAGATTAGCATTGTCACCTATTCACCCCCCCCTCTAGGTGACTTTTCAAATCCATCAAAACGAACCCAAGAAAACCTAACAATGCAACCTCCTCCTCCTTTGTGTTCGTCTTCGACAACCAGCAAAGTCAGCGCCACCACTTTGGTCGCCCCACTCGTGCATCACCCGGCCGCCGCAACGCGTGAGCAGTGCCTTCCGTGCCACACGCTTTCCTGTCTCCCTCGCAACGCCATCCACAATCATGAAGCCGACAACCACCTCCCTCCTCCTCGTGATGCAAGGCAATCAGACCCCCTCCGTGTCATCATCAACCTCATCACCCCCAGCAAGACGCCGTCATCGTGCCTCCACCTAGTTTTAGGCCATCTACGAGCTCCCACTGTGCTCGCCGGGTGTCACCGATCGAAACTACCAATAAGAAGAAGAAGAAGAAGACCCAAAGTTAGCTGGGTTTCAAGTTCATTTGAATTGGGTTTCAAAAGAAGAACCCCATCCGTTCAAGAGAAAGAAGGAGAGATAAAGGAGTGAATTCAGGTTTCCAACCCGACCCGCAACCAATAAGAGGGATAGGATTTTAGGGTTTAAGTGATAACCTGCTTGCTACAGTAACAGGTCCGCGGAGCTACAATAACGGGTCTAGGTTACAAAACAAACCCGTTTTCACACTGGTTTCATTTTGGGGCTGTAACTTTCTCATCTGGTTTCTAATTCGGGCGATCTTAGTATTATTACGATCGTGATGAAGAGCTCTATGCATAGGCATTTTCTTCAGGTCATTGAGATTCTTTGTAATTCTAAGTAGGTAATTTTCTTTAACATAGTCTCTTTATTTGTGGGTTGATAACTATCTTTTATTTTTTTATCGATTTAAATTGTTGCCACTATATTGTGAGAGTGTGAGATTTTACTTACCTTATATTTGCTGATCATAATATTGATTATACAAGTTTAGCCATCGTAGCTGAGTAGTTACACAAGTATATTTTAGATTTAGAAGGATACCACTGTGACTGCAATATTTTGTTAAAACTCATCTGTCTCGTTATTTGTTTTAACTATTTTCCTACCCAAGATGATTTTATTGGTGAAATGTAGCGCAATTTAACTTTATCACTGATCTCTGATTCACACGCATCACATGTTTCACATCATTTGAATGGAGGCTCCTTCATCTAGGGTTTCCCCTCCGCTGGCTGATCCTCCACCGACTACCAATCTGTCTCCCCAATCTCCTGATGGTCATCTAAATCAACCTGAGGATGTTGCAGATGAAGGTTGGACAGCGGTCTCTTGCAGACGTAATTTGCAGAGGGTCAATGTCCAGAAACATGCACCACAGATATGTCCAGAATTTACTGTTCATCCTTCTGTTTGGATTAATCAAGGAGGGAGAAAAGTTGTTTTTCCTCCAAAATAATCCATCCAAAAACCTGCTCAGCATCAACCACCTCTATGGAAGTTTCAAGTTGGATCTAGGGCTACACCATGGTCTCAAATATACAAAGCAGGTAGAGAATTAGATGGTGATTGTAAATTGGAGTTCTATTAGCCTTCTAGTTCTCCTTCTGGTAAGGTTTTTGTTTCAATTCCCAAATCTAAAATTTTATGCAATTTTGAAAAATGGAGTAATACTTGTGTGATATGTTGTGGGTAACAGACCCTTTTACATGCAACTCAAAGCCTGTGTTAAACGAATGTGGAATCCTACTTGCTCACAAGAGATCCACTCTAGAGAAAATGGCTTCTTCTTCTTCAAATTTGGAGATTCTAATGAACATGATAGGGACTTGCAATCGGGACCTTGGCTTTTTGATGGCAGGTTAATTGTTTTGAAAAAGTGGTCTGAGGAGACAGGTCTTGAAAGAGATCTTCTATCCTCTGTTCTAATCTGGGTTCATTTCCCCTCCCTTCATTTGAAATTATGGTCTAGATCTATTATTGGCAGGATTGCTAGCATGGTTGGTACTCCTATCCTACTCCTATCCACATGGACAAGGCTACTGCAAATGCTGAAATACTTGCATATGCAAAGATGCTTCAATGAGGTGTCTGCGGCTAAGCCTCTGCCATAGAAAATTAGTTTGCAGATTGAAGGGGAGACAATTTTGACATTGAGGTTGAATATGAATGAATTCCTCCTGTATGTACAATGTGTACTTCATTTGGACACATTACTTCTCAATGTCCTACTAAAGACACTTGGGTGTTAATCGAACAAACTGAGAACAATGCTTCTAGATCCAATCTAGAATTTGCAGAAGGGATCAGAAAACAGAGTCAAATTGGTGACAATACTGTTGAACAGGAAATAAATTCTTCTGTTGGAGTAGATGGTCAAGTTCAAAATGAATTAAATCCTGTTATGAACAATCTGATGGGAGTTCCAGTTTCTGAACACCTGCAAGTTGAAACTCAGATAAATCACAACATGCTCAGCTAAGACAGGCGTGACTACACCAATTTTAGTCCCTGATGAGAAAAATATGATGGGAGCTCCAGTTTCTGTACACCTGCAAGATGAAGCCCTGATTGCTCCCATCATGCACAACTCTGCTCAGACAGGAGTGTCCACTTCGCCTCCAATCCCTGATCAGTCAGGTTCATATGCCAGAGTAGCTGTACCCTCCCCCATACTGACAGATTCTATAAGCTCCCAGTTTTGTCCAGCTTCCAATCAGTGGCAGCTTCAGAGCCAGTGTCTGTAGTATCTGTTGAAACAGTATCAAAAGCATTAGAAACAAAAGTATTACCTTGTGCAGAATGAAAATACACTTAGAGAGGGAGTGAATAGGTGTATGGCTAATCTAATGGTAAATGATGCGAAATTAAAAACTAATTACAACACACTAAATGTAACCAAAGAGTGTAGCCGAATTCCGGTGACGGACTCTGGACTATCTCCTTTAGAGTCCTCTAAATAAGAGTTGAGGTGATATATGAAGCTCTCTTGGTTCAGCACAAGTATGTGCACACAAATAATACTAAGTATATATATGATATGAACAACATGATGCAATGCAAGATATAAGAGAGAGAGTGTTTAGAGATAGTGGATCAAACGCAAACACCGAGACATGTTTCGAGGTTCGAACTACTACTCTACGTCCATGTCTTCACACAGAAGGATTTTCATTATGTCCACACAGGACCTCCCACACAGGGAACCTCCACCGAGGAATTTGCAATTACAAGGTAAGGAGTACACAACTCCTCTCTCCACCACAACCACTTCTACACAAGAGGTAAGGCACAAAGCCAAAACAACAATCACCTCTACACAAGAAGGATAAGGGCTCAAAGCCAAATTCCACCACAATCACCGCTGCACAAAAGGGATGAATATAAAGCCAAAGCACAACCTCCTCTCCACTTAGAGGGATAGGTACAAAGTCAAAAGGAAAGAAAGATTATAACTTGGTGATCTCAAAGACCACAAACAACCCTTAGTGATCTCAATAGACCACAAACTATAATTCTCACAAAAACAAGATCCTATAGATAGGATAGATATGATAGCTCAAGTGTGAGAAAACAAGGTGTTTGGAAAACAAATCACAAAAAAAAATACTTGAAAAAATACTAGAATGAAATAGAAATGAAGATCAAAACCAATATCCCAAATACTTTATTTTTCCTTGA
The DNA here is from genome assembly GCA_038442645.1 of Agave tequilana. Classification (NCBI taxonomy): domain Eukaryota; kingdom Viridiplantae; phylum Streptophyta; class Magnoliopsida; order Asparagales; family Asparagaceae; genus Agave; species Agave tequilana. The sequence continues at coordinate 30,017 of JAVJIF010028459.1, read as the reverse complement.
TTTTTTCAACCCTTAGAAACAAATAAAAAATAAATCTTTTTGGCACAAAAATACTTTAAAAACTTACTGCTAAAACACTAGTATAAATGAAAATTTTTGCTCTTAAAATTCTTGTTCAAAACAGCCCAAGAGATGGCTTATTTATAGCCTCTCAAAAATCTGCCCGTTGGCAGCCAGGAAAGGTCAAAAATGACCTTCCGGTCGACCGCCTGGTCGACCGGCCCAACGGTCATTTTTCTGACTGTTGTGTCTCCGGTCGACCGCCAGGTCGACCGGGCCAAGCCTGTCGGTCGACCGCCCGGTCGACCGGCCGCACGCGAGAGTTGGGTGCTTTTAGTCGGTCGACCGTGCGATCGACCGACCTACTTGGCTGGCCTGTGCACGTTTCTCGTGCACCCGGTCCGGTCGACCGCCAGCTGATCTGGCTGGGTAATTGGGGATTGAAAACTTAGATTATTTAACACCAATTAAATCTCATAAATGCTCATAAATTTCACAGAAATAAGTTCTTGTTAGATTTTTGAATAACAAATATGTGTGACAAATTACAAACTATTTGAACTATTTTTATGATATAAAATATTTGGCCATAAACAAAAATTGTATTTTCCAAAAACCAAATTTTGAAATGGAAATCCGATTTTTCCTAAAGTTGTATAAATATAAAAATAAGATATTTAAACTCTTTTGAAGCATAGAGTGTATGGATAGAATTCAATACACATGTAATAAATATATCTATGTTTTTAACATGAAATCTAAAAATAAGTTTTGTTTAAATATAAAACTCCAAACACATGAAATAGAACATCAAAATAAGTTATTCCAAATATATGAAGCACATATGTATATAGATAAAATCTAATATACATTTAAACCATGTAAACTTATTTTTATTCTATCTATTCACGAAAACCATATATATGAACTAGAAATTCAAAACCCGGTTAAACTGAAAACCAAATATATTTAACTTGTGTGTGTGTGAACTTGAGCATATCAATCACTATCTATCTTTACACAAGATCTAAACAAACCGAAGTCTTCTTGTCGATCCTCATCTTCAAGATGACCCAATTCAAACACGATCTAAAGAGCTTGACTCCAACCGAGTGCTAAATGCGATCTTGATACGCGAGCTCTTGAATCCACATGAGTTAGCTCCAAAAACTCCTTTGTTGAAGCTAAACACCTTCTAAACTGTATAAACACAAGATCATTAGTAAACTAACCTTCATAAGTTAGTCATCATCAAACTAAGGTGAAAAGCCTCTAGGCTAACAATCTCTCACTTTTTGATGTTGACAAAACTTATGAGGTTATATATGCATCCATTAAGGATAGGCTTCCTAAAAGCTCCCGCTTAACATATGTATATCCAATAAACATATAAATGTATGCAATGAAGCTCAAGATACCAATAAAACAAGATATATGCATAAACACATAGTAAAGCATGCATATATAAACCTAAATTCTTCTCCCCCTTTTGTCACTCATCAACAAAGGGGTGAAGTCAAATAAACAATAAACATAAATAAAAATTTTGATATCAATAAACACAATCAATTGAGTGAACCAATTGAAAGAAACAATCCTTTTTTTTGGAATTGATACTAATAAAAGAACATGATATCAATTGAAAAATGAGCACCAAATTTTTAGATAAACACTATATTTTGCAATAAGGATACCAATTTGAAAATAATACCAATTTAAAATTATTGATACCAATAATGAAAATGTCAGCATATACCAAAGAAAAATATTTTTCATCATAAAAACTGGGAGTTAAATACCAATTGAAAAGTAAAATCAATTGAAAGATAAAATAAGAATTTTTCTCCCCTTAATGAAATACCAATAAAAATAATGCATAAGCTTGTATATGATATCAATTGAAAAATAACTGACATTAAGAACTAAATCAAACTTAGTAAGAAATAATTTGTGCTAGAGATGTATAAATAAAACAAGCACAATCAAATCAATATATGTATGTATGAAATGGATATACCAATTGAAATTGATATTAATTGAAATTTGAATTATACATATATAAGAAAATATATATGAGTATACAAACATAAAATTCCTTAAAGATCAAGTGTATAACTTATACCTGCCACCCTTTCAAGAACAAGTTTAAAAGATATTCAATAAGAGTATACAAGGTATGGTCGCCCATCCCGGCTAGATAGAGGATTAGAAAGAACTGAAATTTTCTCTTTTCTTAAGACCCTAGATTTGATTAGTATTATTCTTTCCAAGCTTAATTTCAATGAAAAGAGTCTTTTAGCCCAATTTCTTTTTTCCTTCTAAAGTTAAACATATTTTGGAAGTAGAAATAAATTATCCTTATCTTCAGTTAAAAAGAATAAAAATGGAATATTCCATTAATCTTTTATAAAATTTCTTTAATACCTTTATATCCTAATTAAATCCTAATTAAATAAAAGATTGGAAGGAGATTGAATAACATTTCTCTTTTAGAAGAACTGACAAATATGGAAAACCACGAATGTTCATGCCTCAATGGAAGGACCAGCCAAAAATGCGTTATGAAGGTCGTGAAAAGTAACTACTTTGTTATGCCTCCTTGAAAGAGTCCAGAAAAACTATAGAATTATACTGGTGAAGTAGAAGGGCCATGATTATTAACTATAGGAACCATTAGAGAGGGCAATGCAAACTTTAAAAATGAGGAAAACAAAAATAAAGATAGACAATTGCTTGTGTATTTAGCAATCTATGAGGAGGTATCTTCAGTTGTGGATTTGGGTTTGTCTTAGGGAAGAGAGGCAACCCGCTTTTCACAGAAGAACTGGATTAGAGCGGAGATTTGGGTTTGGTTTGCACCGGGAGTTTGGGTTGGTCCATCAGAGAAGGAAGGAGGTTTCAGCTGGCAGTGTTATTTCATTGTGAGGAGCTGGAGCTAGGGTTTCATAGAACCCTAGTTGTGATGAGAGAGGAGAGAGAAGGGGTAAGTTTGAGTAATATTTTAAATTTTTATTGGGTAAAAAAGTAATTTAATTTTTAAACTGTTTAAAATTAAAATGAGGGGTTAATTTGATATTTTTTAAGATTTAGAGGGTTGTTGAGATATTACGAAGATTTGAGAGGTAAATTTGATAATGCGATAGATTTGAAGAGTACATATGAGAAAGACCTAAAATTATAAGGCCTTAATTTCACCACAACCCTAGCCCTAAACCTTATGAAACTGTCCCTAACCCCTACTCTAGAACCTTTGGGCCGACCCTAGAGATTTTTTTCATTTTTCTTTCCTATCTTTTTCTCCTCTTTTAAGATTTCATGTGAATTCTAGTGGCATGTGGGCAATGCGTCAGTGCTAGAAATAAATAAATAAGCCATAATTTCCCCAAAATAAATCAAAGTGGATTTTAGGCCTAAACTGAAATGGGGTTGAAAGAGTAGGCATGATCATGGCGTTTAAGCAGGTCACGATCATGTACAAGCCTAAGGTAAGACCCGACCCCAATCCTAAGACCTAAGAATAAGCATGTGCCGAGCCCTAATAGTGATAGGGTCAGGGTCAGAACCGGCTCAAGGCCCCGTGCCACTTGGAACATTCTCTTAATTTGTGTTTAAGGTAGTTGTAGGTAAGGAATCTTAGTATTTGGAGCGCCTCATATTCATTGGAGAAGAATTCAGGTTCAGGTGGAGGTGTTACAAGCTTCACTGATTAAGTACTGGCATGTACATGCATTGTACATGTTATTAGTCGACTAGGTTATGGGCTAATCGACTGATACTTTAGTATAGTAGACTAGGCCCTGCAACAAAAAGTTGGGTTCTCAAATTGTATTACAGTAGTCGACAGGATTGGGGTATAGTCGACTAATACTTGGTATTTGTCGACTAGTGATTTGCCCTAGTTGACTAGTGTCGGGTTCTGGCAGTTTTTCAATACGGTTTTGTTTCCTTTAACAAGTTTGGATCCGGGTTTTCTCTTTCTCTAGGGCAGTGCTGATTCAGTTGTTGAAGTTTGTGTTAGACTAGGATCATCCTAGATGCATATATAAACCCCTTGGGGGTGGCCTTTTGAAGGTGTGTCAATAATTCAAGAGAAATTTAGATTTTTACCATTGAGAGTTGTGAGAGAGAGAGAGAGATCTTCTTATTACTCTTGTATTTTCTTCTCTGTTTTCAATAAAGATTTCTCCCCTCCTCCTCATGGACATAGGCACATTGTCGAACCACGTTAAATCTAGTGTTCTTTAGTTGTGGTGATTTTAGTTTCAATTGCTTGCTAGTGGTAGATCTTCTATGCTTCTGCTTTCGCTTCTGCTGTCGAGTCTCTAACTCAGTGTTTCTCTGTTATTTGACGATTGATAGATCATAACAATTAGTATCAGAGCGATAACTAGTAAGACGACCATGACAACCAAGTTCGAGGTGGAGAAACGGGAAGTCTAACTTCCTATTGTGAAAGATACGAGTAACAACGTTGCTCGTGAAGGAGGGCATGCAAAAGGCCCTGCTTGGTATTGGAAGAAGCCATCGAAGATGGAGGATGATGAGTGGAACGACATCGACTTTCCCACAAAGGCAATGATCATACTATGCCTATTAGATGAGGTCCTCTACAATGTGATAAATGAGAGACAACTATTGGTCTTTCGTATAGGTTGGAGAGTCTTTACATGATGAAGAGTTTGTCGAACAAGCTCTTCATAAAAAAGCAGTTATACAGTCTTCGAATCAAGGAAGAAACACCTATTCTATAACATCTCAATACTTTTAATAGAATCTTAAGCGACTTGTTAGCTCTAGAGGTTAAGCTAGAAGAAAAAGACAAAGCTCTTCTGTTACTCTTTTCTCTTCAATCAAGTTATGACTGCTTGGTGACCACCAACATGTATGGTAAGAAGATCTTTGAGTTAGAAGATGTTAGGCTGATGTTTCAGAACAATGAGCTGATGAAGAAAACAGATTCTACAGAGGAGGCCTCAGATTGTTTGTCAAGGGCTAGAGGGGAAGGTCAAAGAGTAGGTGACCCAAAAGGGATTCAGAGACTTCTAACATTTTCTCTTGCTACTTTTGTAAGAAATTAGGACACATCAAGAAAAAATATATGAAATACAAGGATATGCTAAAGAAGGAAGCTGGCAAAGATTCTGATGTGGCTAGTACCAGTGAAAACTCAGATCATGCTGAGGTTGTCAAAAAAGCAGATGAGGACTCATGTGATGTCTTGACGGCTGAATCAAGAAAAGGTAAATAGTCAGATGCTTGGTTACTTGACTCTAGACATACCACATGTGCCCAAAAAGAGAGTGGTTCAGTACTTACATGCCTTATGATGGAGGTTCTGTCCTGATGGGAAATGACATTGTATGTAAGACTGTTGACATTGGCAACATCCGTATGAGGATGTTGGATGGACTAGTTCGAACCCTCAGAACGTTCGATACGTTCCGAATTTAAAGAAGAATCTTCTCTCGTTGGGAGCTTTAGAAGCTCGTGGATATAAGTTTTCTGGTGCAGATGAAGGAATCAAAGTTACTAAAGGCTCCATGACGATTCTCAATAGAGAACGGACAACAAATTTGTACAAGTTGACCGGAAGCGTTATTGTTGGAAATGCTTCACTAGCAACAGAGAAGGAGGATAATACAAGACTTTGACACATGCATCTTGTATACATGAACGAGCGAGGTTTTCAAGCCCTACACAAAATGAGTTCTCTACCAGGTATCAAATATTGCAAACTTGATCTTTGTAAATTTTGCATTATAGGTAGGAAATGTAGAGTAGCTTTCTCTACATCACAACGCAAGACAAAGGGCTCGCTAGATCTCATACACACAGATGTGGGGGCCTTCGCCAGTAGTATCCACTAGGGGTGCTAGTTATTACATTACTCTCTTAGATGATTTCAAGAAAAGTTTGGGTATACTTCTTGAAACAAAAATAGCGAAGTACTTCAGAAGTTCGAGGAGTGGAAAACTATGGTGAAAAATCAGACAGGGTGAAAGGTAAATGTCTTGAGGTCCGATAATGGAGGCGAGTATACCTCCAAAGAATTCAAAAATTACTTAGCAAGCAAGGGCATCGAACATCAGCTAAGTATGATAAGGCGTCAGAATATAACGGAGTAGCAGAGCGCATAAACCAGACACTAACAGAGCATGCTCACAGTATCAGATTACAGGCTGACATGTCAGAAAAATTTTGGGCAGAGGTGGTGACTCATGCAAGTTATCTAGTAAACAAGTCCCCATCAATAGCTATTGATTTTCAGATCTCAGAGGAGATATGACGAGGAGAGTCTGTAGACTATTCAACTGATTGAGGTTTTAACCTGCACACAGAAATACAGAATTTCAGAACTTAAGAATAGGACGTATAAGTACTCAATACTACCGCTATAGCAAGTGGCTATGCGGGTCGTGATCCACAAGTAGGGACTAGCGATGGAAGCTTTTTTAGTAAGTTCTCTTTTATACTACAAAGAATGGTTAAAGATCTTCTTTTAGTTCTTTAAAAGAAAAGGAAAAATAGAGTTACAGCTAAGTTAATAAGAAAGTGGTGGATTGAGAAAGTGAAGAAAATAGAAAAAGGATATATACAAAGAAATTGAAAAGAGTGATAAAAGAGTTTAGAGTTGATGGTGTTGGTGATCTATGTAAAACACCTAGAGGGGGGTGAATAGGTGTAAGTGCTAATCTAAGAAACTAAATGCAAACTAAGTGCACTAAATGCGGAAGCTAATGCAAATTATGCACAAACTAATACAATACAACAAGTGTAGCCGAATTCCCCTTGCGAGGCTCTGGACTAACTCCCCTTGATTCCCCTTGAAATGGGTTGAGGTGCTATGTGAAGCTCTTGTTGGATGAGTATAAGTTAGGCACATACACACAAGCAATCCAAGCAATGTGCACACACAATCAAGCCAAGCAATCAAGGATATAGCAATATGAAATAATGCAAGGCAACACAAGCAATAAGATATGGCAATATGAATTATGCTAACCACAAGCAAATATGATATGATGATGAGTATGATGCTTTGCACAATTATAAGAGAGAGAGTTAGAGAGACAATGGATCAAAACGCAAACACCAAGATTTGTTTCGAGGTTCGAGCACCTTGCTCTACATCCCCGCCTACACCACCCTGTAGGATTTCCACTATCTCAACTCCCACCGAGGGAACCTCTACCGAAGAGGATTTCTTACAACTCTAGGAGTACCAAACTCCTCTCTCAACAACAACCTCCTCACAACCGAGGGGTTAGGCCCGTAGCCAATACAACAACAATCCACACACCTCTACCGAAGAGGCTCACAACCAAACTCCACCTCTACCGAAGAGGCTCACAACCAAACACTATCACCTCTACCTAAGAGGGATCCACAACACAATCACCCGATCACCTCTACCGAAGAGGGATTCACAAATATAAGGGTGTTTACAACAATGAGGTTTACAACAAACAACCTCAAACACTTCTCTTTCTTTTTCTCTTATCTTTTTCCACAAAAACAAGATCCTAATAGTTTAGGATAGAAGATAGCTCAAGTGTGGAAACAAGTGTTTTTGGAAACAAGCAACAAAGAAAAATCATTGGGAAAATACTTGCAATATGATAGAATTGAAGATCTAAGCAAAAATCCCAAAAACCTATTTTTCTTTGATTTTCCAAAAACCCTAAAACAATAAAGATGAGAAGTTTTTGCACTAAAAACTCTTTTGAAAACTCTTTTAAACACTTCAGAAAACTGAAAATTTTTCTCTTAGAAAACTTGGCCAAAATCCCCAAAGAGATGGGGTTTATATAGCCCCTATACAAAACTAGCCGTTAGGCTGAGTTGGCAGTCTGACAGACTGCCGGTCGACCGGTCCGGTCGACCGCCAACGGTCAAAAATGTGACCGTTGGGCAATAGCGGTCGACCGGCCCGGTCGACCGAAACATCCTGAGAGCAGAACTCTCATCTCGGTCGACCGGCCCGGTCGACCGTCCCAGAGACTCCAAAACGTGCACAGACTTGTGCACGTCGGTCGACCGTCCCGGTCGACCGGCCTATGGTGCGGTCGACCGGTCTGGTCGACCGACTTGGCCTGTCAGCCAGTCCTCAGTTCTGCACAGATACGGGATTTGAAAATAGGTCTTTTCACTCAATAAAAATCCCATAAATTCACAGTAAATCTAAAAAATAGTTTTAATCACAATAAAAACTGTTTTTCTAAAAATATGTTTTTCTAAAACTTGTTTTATCATTTTACTTTGATAACCAAACTTGTGATAAAAATTTCAAGACATATATCAATCATATCAATTCATTTTTGTGTCTTGCCAATTTTATCAAAAACAAAACTTGTATTTTATCAAACTAGAATTTTCCAAAACATGAATAGGATAGTCAAAATAAGTTTGTTTAAAAAATTAAGCATGCATGTATAGAATGAAGCAACTATACATATATCAATTTAAACTTGTTTTGATAAACTATTCATGAAAACCAAAACTCAATCATAAAACGTGTGTGATTTGTGCACTTGAACATATCAACTAAACTAAGCTTTACAAATATGGATCTAAAACACAAACTCTAAACTAGATACCTAAGTCTTCTTGACGATCTTCATCTTCAAGTAGACTCGGTCCAAACTCCGTGATTCTCCAAGTGCAAAGGTATGATCTTTAAGCTTTGGCACCGGAATCATCATGAATAGCTTCTAATCATCTTGTTGAAGCTAATCACCAACCTAATATCCTGTTAATGATCTGAAACTTAGAAACACAAGAATATTAGTAAACATAACTACATGAGTGTTGATCATCATCAAAACTAGAGTGGAAGGCCATTGGGCCAACAATCTCCCCCTTTTTGATGATGACAAAACTCATGGAGTTATATATGCATGGATTAAAGATAAGCTTCAAGGAAGCTCCCCCTTAACTCATGCATAACAAATGAATAAATAAATATGCAATGAAAGCTTATGATTCTAAATAAGAGACATACATATTTTTCATATATTTATGTTTATTTGCTTATGCATGAACTCAATATATGCAAAAACATAAAGAAGCATATATAAACTCTAGATACCAAGTATAACAATTACAAAGCAAGCTTTGGATATCAATTAAACTTAATAAGCAAATAAACTTAATATTCTTGATATTAAAACATAATATATGCATATAAAACATAAGTATGCATATAAAACTCAAATACTTCTCCCCCTTTTTGTCAATCATCAACAAAGGGGTAAACAATCAAAACCATAGATAAAATGAGGGGTAAAAATCTTTCTCCCCCTTTTTGTCAATCAAAACAATGCAAACAATGTTCTCCCCCTTTTTGTCTAAAACAAAAAACAAAATCAATAAGGGGTGACTACAAACATGATATCAATTAAAAATATGTCAATGAAGCATCTTGATACCAATAAATAAGAATCAATATATGTTATATGCTATATACATTCATGAAGAGGAAGACGCTAAGTTAGCTTCCCTACACATATGCATTACATGAAGAAGGGATGACAAGCCCCAATTCACATAACACATATTATGTAATGCATAAGAGGAGATGTGAAGCTCCCCCTACACACGTATATTATATAAAGAAGAGTTATCAAGCTCCTCAATTTATAATATACTCAACATGAATCTATATGTAAGAGAGATGTTAAGCTCTCCTTGCATATAGGAAATACAAATCAAAACTTTGAATATTTTCTTTAAACAAAATTTTGAAAATACCAATTGTAATTAAACATAACAAATTACCAATTGTAAAACAACATAACAAATTTTGAATGTCTAAACACAAATTTTGATACCAATTGTAAGAATATATTTCATTTTGAAAATATATAAACAAATTTGATGTTGATATCATATGTTCAAAATAACAACTTTTAATCATAAAGAGTGGGAGTACAAATACCAATTGAAATACAAAATCAAATTTTCTCCCCCTTTATGAAAAACAAACTAAAGACATGCATAGTCTTGATAACAATTTAAAAGTAATCAATTTAAACAAAATTGAAACTCAAGCACTAGCATAAACACAAACATATATATGTATGAAAGATAGATACCAATAGAAATTGATATACTTGAAATTTAAAGCATACATACATACAAAACATATATGAGTATACAAGAAGATCAAAATGATACCAATTGAAAGAGTTCAATGATACCAATTGACATAACAATAAGTTCAAGTGTATACATCATATTATCTACCACCCAATAATAATTCAAGTTTTAAAGATTTTCAATTTAGGGCATACATGAACATGATCTCCCATCCTACCGCCCTTGGAAGGTAGGGGTTTTCAAAAATAGATTTGAAAATGTAGTTTTGTTTGAAAATCTCTACCATATGAAGAATACCGCAACTAGTTAAATGGAAAACTTGTTAACTAGCACGAAATCCTTCAAGCAAGGAATAAAACAAAAATGAAATTCACATGATAATCATCACTCTAACCAATAAAGCATAACTCATGAGAAACAAAACATGAGCAATAGATATGAGTGTACAAATAATATGTGAAGATCATAATCATGAAAAATATTTCATTGAGCTCAATTATTCCTTAAAACATAATTCTATCAAAAACATGAAAAATCATATAAAACTCCTTATTTAATCTTCAAGGCATATGTATGTCTAATACAAGCTAAAATATACATACATATCCAAAACTCAACGAGTCCACTAAATGTATATTCATGAAGGCACGTGGCTCAAAAAGATGTATATGTATAAGATTAGTTTGAACTAGATAGACATATACATGAAGTTAAACATAAATACATGAAACATGAAAAACTAAATTTTCATCACAACAAATTTCATTTCAAGGTATATGTATGAATTGTCAAACATGAAGTATACATACATATCCCTAAACACAATTGAGTCCAAATATAGATTTGCATGAAAGGCAAATGACTCAAGGGGTATACATGTATATCTTAAAGTTTGGCAATACAAACATATACATGAAGTGAAACACACAATCATAAAACAAATCCAAAAATGGAATACAAGTTTGAAATGTATGAATCATCAAAACTAGACTATACTAGCACATCTAATAGGTTCAAATAAGCAATCAAGCTCAACATATATAGATTTATTTGTAGCCCACTCTTTGTACAAGTATATAACTAGTCTTAATGAAAACAAACATCTAAACATATATTCAAAACATGAAGCATCAAAACAAATATAAAAGTCATCATGATAAAACTAAAAACATGATTACTATGTAAATTCACATGTATTAGATTCATGATGTACATTATAGCTTAAACAAAAGTGAGAACACTAAATATGGGTTCATATAAGCATATGTGTCTCAAATACTATACATGTATGTCAAGGATCTAATAAACATGGAATGAACATACTAATCCATAGACATCAAAAACATGCTATAAATATTAAAACATGGAAAGCATGTAAACAATAAATGGGAGTAAAGGATTGTTACCAAAACTGAAGAAGCAACTCTCCTTGTCTCCAAAACATGGTGGTCATCTCCACCAAATCTTCCCTTGAAAGTGATGCATCCAATTGATTTCCTTTAAGTTCGGAACGCATCTACTCCAAGGTGCTATCATCTCACGTCATGTGAGAGCCCACGCCTACATTAAACAAAGGAGGGGTGGTCTTTGGTACCCATCTCTTATTGGGTCCATGGGGGTTAGTACCTTCTCTAACCCAAACAAACTTCTTGGCTAAATTTTCAACATGTAAACGATCATAGCAAAATTTAGCAAGATGGCCTTTTCGGCCACAATGTGTACATGTGTACACATGAGCATACTTGTGTTGATGGTGTCCGTGTGAAGCATGTGTATGCCGTGATGGGTGTGCATGCATAAAAGATGGAACTTGTTTCTTTCGAACCAAGGTTTCCAACCATGAGTGGTTCATGGCACATTGGCTCATAGTGGAGCCCAAACAATCTACTCTCTTCTTTAACATACAAATATCATCATTAATCCTAGAAGAAGAGGTACATGCATTAGGTAGTCTAGATGAAGAGGCTACACTAGCATGGCAAACATGTGCATCCATTTTATTTTGCAAAACAATATTTTTCTTTAAACAAACATCTAAATCATTTGAAATAGAAATGATTTTGTTTTTCAAATCAACATTCTCTTTTAAAACAAAATCAACTTTTGAAGACAAATTTTCATTTTTCTTCAAAAGAGTTTCACAATCATTTTTAGACTTTAAAAATTTATTTTCTTTTAAAGCAAGTTCCAATTGAGATCTCAATGAATCCCTTTCATTATAGGCCTCAACTTTCTCTTGCAAAACACAATCAAGTCTAGAATGCAAACATTTATTTTCTTTTTCAATATCTAGACTTTTCTTTTTCAACACGTTATATTTTTCTATTAACTTTTCACACACAATAGATAGTTCTTCTATTTAAGGCATGTAGCATTGTTGTGGTTCAGATTCTCCACTAGATTCCTCTTCTTGTTGGATTTGGACTTGAAGCTTGGAGGTGTTGGTGGTAGTCAATTTGTTCCACACTACAAAAGCGGAATCAAAGTTAGAAACACATAAAAGATAATCTTTAGATAAAGTGCTTCTAATGGCCTCTAGGGCTTGTGCATTGGCCCCTATATGATTGCAATTACCAAGATAACATCTCTTGGTGGGGTCTTTAGGTACATGGACATCCTATACTTCCAAACATCAATGTTGGAAGGGTCAAAGCTAGGAGGGGTCATGAAGTCCATGGTAAACTATATATGAATGTGCAAACAAACAAATGCAAATGAGATTAGCAAGCAAATGGATCACTCCTAGGATGTTAAGCCTAAGTATCAGGAGCACTAGCTCTGATACCAATTGTAAAACACCTAGAGGTGGGGTGAATAGGTGTAAGTGCTAATCTAAGAAACTAAATGCAAACTAAGTACGCTAAATGCGGAAGCTAATGCAAATTATGCACAAACTAATACAATACAACAAGTGTAGCCGAATTCCCCTTGCGAGGCTCTGGACTAACTCCCCTTGATTCCCCTTGAAATGGGTTGAGGTGCTATGTGAAGCTCTTGTTGGATGAGTATAAGTTAGGCACACACACACACAAGCAATCCAAGCAATGTGCACACACAATCAAGCCAAGCAATCAAGGATATAGCAATATGAAATAATGTAAGGCAACACAAGCAATAAGATATGGCAATATGAATTATGCTCAACACAAGCAAATATGATATGATGATGAGTATGATGCTTTGCACAATTATAAGAGAGAGAGTTAGAGAGATAATGGATCAAAACGCAAACACCAAGATTTGTTTCGAGGTTCGAGCACCTTGCTCTACATCCCCGCCTACACCACCCTGTAGGATTTCCACTATCTCAACTCCCACCGAGGGAACCTCTACCGAAGAGGATTTCTTACAACTCTAGGAGTACCAAACTCCTCTCTCAACAACAACCTCCTCACAACCGAGGGGTTAGGCCCGTAGCCAATACAACAACCAATCCACACACCTCTACCGAAGAGGCTCACAACCAAACTCCACCTCTACCGAAGAGGCTCACAACCAAACACTATCACCTCTACCTAAGAGGGATCCACAACACAATCACCCGATCACCTCTACCGAAGAGGGATTCACAAATATAAGGGTATTTACAACAATGAGGTTTACAACAAACAACCTCAAACACTTCTCTTTCTTTCTCTTATCTTTTTCCACAAAAACAAGATCCTAATAGTTTAGGATAGAAGATAGCTCAAGTGTGGAAACAAGTGTTTTTGGAAACAAGCAACAAAGAAAAATCTTTGGGAAAATACTTGCAATATGATAGAATTGAAGATCTAAGCAAAAATCCCAAAAACCTTTTTTCTTTGATTTTCCAAAAACCCTAAAACAATAAAGATGAGAAGTTTTTGCACTAAAAACTCTTTTGAAAACTCTTTTAAACACTTCAGAAAACTGAAAATTTTTCTCTTAGAAAACTTGGCCAAAATCCCCAAAGAGATGGGGTTTATATAGCCCCTATACAAAACTAGCCGTTAGGCTGAGTTGGCAGTCTGACAGACTGCCGGTCGACCGGTCCGGTCGACCGCCAACGGTCAAAAATGTGACCGTTGGGCAATAGCGGTCGACCGGCCCGGTCGACCGAAACATCCTGAGAGCAGAACTCTCATCTCGGTCGACCGGCCGGTCGACCGTCCCAGAGACTCCAAAACGTGCACAGACTTGTGCACGTCGGTCGACCGTCCCGGTCGACCGGCCTATGGTGCGGTCGACCGGTCTGGTCGACCGACTTGGCCTGTCAGCCAGTCCTCAGTTCTGCACAGATACGGGATTTGAAAATAGGTCTTTTCACTCAATAAAAATCCCATAAATTCACAGTAAATCTAAAAAATAGTTTTAATCACAATAAAAACTGTTTTTCTAAAAATATGTTTTTCTAAAACTTGTTTTATCATTTTACTTTGATAACCAAACTTGTGATAAAAATTTCAAGACATATATCAATCATATCAATTCATTTTTGTGTCTTGCCAATTTTATCAAAACAAAACTTGTATTTTATCAAACTAGAATTTTCCAAAACATGAATAGGATAGTCAAAATAAGTTTGTTTAAAAAATTAAGCATGCATGTATAGAATGAAGCAACTATACATATATCAATTTAAACTTGTTTTGATAAACTATTCATGAAAATCAAAACTCAATCATAAAACGTGTGTGATTTGTGCACTTGAGCATATCAACTAAACTAAGCTTTACAAATATGGATCTAAAACACAAACTCTAAACTAGATACCTAAGTCTTCTTGACGATCTTCATCTTCAAGTAGACTCGGTCAAAACTCCGTGATTCTCCAAGTGCAAAGGTATGATCTTTAAGCTTTGGCACCGGAATCATCATGAATAGCTTCTAATCATCTTGTTGAAGCTAATCACCAACCAATATCCTGTTAATGATCTGAAACTTAGAAACACAAGAATATTAGTAAACATAACTACATGAGTGTTGATCATCATCAAAACTAGAGTGGAAGGCCATTGGGCCAACAATCTAAACTAAAAATTAAAAGAAAAGAAAATTAAAACCTAAAAAACTTACTTACCTGCTCAGCGTCTGCTTACCTTTTACCCGTATCGACGATGTACCTTTGTCTGAAGGCGATCGAAGTATGACAAATATGACCTTCCCCATTCCCGTTTTACACTATGAAATAAAAGGGACAAGCTACACTACCATAGAAATGGATATCCATCACCATAAGCCATCAATGGCACTTGCAAGGGCAAGGCAACTTCAAGGCTATCGGAGTCATTTGGATTCACAAACAAAGAAGAGGGAAGCAAATGAAAATAAGAGTAAAGAAGATAAAGAAACTTCAATTTGATTCAAATAATAATGAAAGAAAAGATCACTTACATCGGTGTTACCCTCAGTACCAGCTTGTTCTCATTCCTCCATAAAAGTCTCCTCTCCTCTTAATTACATAAAGAGAATAAAAATTACATAAAAAAACTAAAAACCTAAGTTAAAAACTACAAATTAGCCTAAATTCTACTCTCTACTTGGTCGTCCATTTGCCTTTGAGATTGCAAGTATTTATAGGAGAAATACAAAGGATAGAGGAGTATGAAGATAGGAGAAGCTGGATATTTCTGAATTTGAATCCTCCCCTTATCTCCAAACTTGCTTTGATGTGGATATTCAGTTCTGATTTGTAACTTGTTGGCATGTTGATTGCTGAATATAACTTATCCAATAATAAAATTAGAGATAATGATCAACTTAAGAGTTATAGCCCTTTAAGTCGTCTTTCTGGATCATTTTGGATCATCAGATTTGAGTTTCGGTAGTGAAAGTTATGATTCAAATACTAAAATGTATCCAGTCAGAATCCAAGTTAAAATTGCTTCATCTCATCCATTGATCTTCTCTTTATCCATTTATCCCTTTGGATTTTGAATTTGGACTCTGTATTTGATGTTATCTCAGTTGATTTTTAGCTTTAATCACTTGATTCACCAAAAACATAATTTAACCAACTGAATTTGGGATCATTGGTTGAAAAATCAAAGAGTTAAGAAATTTACCGTGTAGCTTCGGGCTAACGGGTCGTGTCCACGAGGAGGAATGCGATGAAAGCTTTTCAGCATTTTGTTTAGTAACAAAGAATTATGCTCGTTTTTTAGTTGAAAAGAAGAATAGAGAGAAGGGAAGTGATTAAAAGATAAATTGCAAATTTGGAAAAGGCTTTGGAAAAGGTGAATTTTGTATAAAGCTTGAGAAGTGATTTTGTTGTTTTTTTTTAATAAAGAAGAGAATCTGGGCTGACTATCTCACTACTCAACTATTGGTTCTTCTATTGAAATCCTTAGTGCCTCATCTTGATCATAGGCAAAACTTAAGGTTGACTTTAGAAAGTTTGAAGTAAAGCATATAAGATGGTTGAAAAAGTTAACTCTTTTCTTTAAGAAATCATCTTGAATCGAATGTTAAATCATCAAGAAGTTCAAGTATGAGATAAAAACAAGTTCAAGAGACATTTTAAAAGAAGTAGGAGTTTAAAAATTCAAACCCATCCTCATGTGCCTTCAAGAACACTTTCAAGAAGAAAGGCTTAAGTTAGGCATGCAAATGATTCATTGGGTCTATTTCATGAAAACCATTCAAAAAGAAAAGGGATCAGAGAGAGGAGTAATAGTGAGCCTAGAAAATCGATTTAGCTACTCATGGAAGACAAAGAACAATGCAAGTAATTAAAGTAAAACATACCGTAAAATAGAGTGGAAGAAAAGGTAACTTGATTCTTATATTGATGTCACTTCAATCTTCACAATACAATCACTCAATTCCTCTCTCTCACTGGTATTTATACTGAATTATAAATTGTAAAACAAGATACAACTTTTACAATATCTAACAAAGAGCCTAAATCCTTAAAGAATAAACAAAAATTCTAATCCTAATCTTCGCCCTTTTCTTCTCTATTGAAAGTAGTATTTATAGGGAAAAACCAAAGGGGGGAGCTCGTAGGAAGGTTGGGGGAGCAAACGCTCCCCTAATAGACCTAACAAAGCCGTGAAAAAGCGGCTAGGCCGCGTTTCCGCGGCCCTGGTGTGGCCAGGTGGCCACACCCAATAGGGGGATGCTCCTAGTTTGGTGATTCTCCCATATCTTCTGCTGGTTTTCTTGTTTCTGCTCCAAGATTTGACGAAACAGCCTTTGATTGTTGGCTTCAACCGCTTGATCTAGGAGGATTCATTTCAACCGGTTTTCAACTTCTCTGATTTGCCAAGATTTGTCCTGATTCCTTAATTTCGAATTTATTCTGAATTAAATCAGAATTTGATGGGTCTTTAGGCTTGTTTCTCTTTCCTTTCTTTTAGCAATGGGCCGACATTTAACAAAGAAGAATAAGACTTATTAATAGGATTTATTAGATAAAAAGTATGGTAATGTGACAATATGTATGCAATATATGTGACCAATCACACCCCCGCACTTATCTTTTGCTCGCCCTCGAGCAAAATATCAAAACTAATTCTAATCAATTATTAGACCACTTTCGCAGGTCACTCGATTGCACTGAGCATGTGCAACAAGCCGTTAAATCTCTAGGTTACCCCTAGAGGATGAGTTTTGTCTCGTGAGGATTTTCAGTGGATTTCACCCACGAAATCCATAAAGAAAGAGAAAAAAGTTAGTATTTTCGAAAAGCATTTTGAAAGAGAAAATATTTGAAGTATATTTGTGAGAGTTTAAGTAATCTATAAGTTATAGGAATATCAAATTTCTCATTCCTAAACTTAATCACTATAAAAAAAAAACATGTCATTAATCAAAGTACGGAGTCAAATTGTATTTCTCATCTAGTCTATTACTTTACCTTGAGTCATATGCACCATCATGACTATGAAGTTTGACTAAGAGTTCTTTAACATTAACTCCTATGCCTTATTTATATTTATTATTGGTGGTAAAAAAAACATGTCATTAATCAAAGTAAGGAGTCAAATTGTATTTCTCATCTAGTCTATTACTTTACCCTGAGTCATATGCACCATCGTGACTGTGAAGTTTGACTAAGGGTTCTTTAACATTAACTCCTATGCCTTATTTATATTTATTATTGGTGGTATTTACTCCTTAATTCCCTGAGGTTTTCTAATCAGCCCATGTAACGAGCCTTTAGTCGGTGACACCCAAACCGGACAGTTTTAGGGCACCAGGTGAGAAAACACCCATAAGGACTTAAACACTCGAGCAAACAAGGCCACAAAACCAAGGTTTTTATTTATAAAATGTATCCCTTTTAGGCGTGAATACTTATGCTTCATGAGGCATAGATACCCAGCTTAATCAGAGGATTTATATATATATATTTTTCAAACTTATCTAATTATCTTTTGCATAAATACCAAGGCTTGCTTAGGCCAAAGCACCTAGCTAATCAATAATTAGATTTGTTTATTATTTTTTTTATAAGGCATGAGAGTCTTTATTTTTTTAACCCTAAGTGTGTAAGTGTATAAAGTGTGCATATTTCATCAAGGTAAAGATCAAGACCAAATTACTTTCACAAATTTTCTTCCTAACCTAAAAATCAAATAAGTCATTTTATTTTGACCAAGTATAAGAAATCCTAATTATGATTTTTCTATTCCTTAAAATTGACTTAATTTCTTACAAAAAATATATCAAAATATTGTTCTTACCTTTCAAAAAGTTTTTTATATATATTATATATTTTTTTAAATATTAGTCATGTCATGTTAGTCATGTTAGAACCCTCCCCCACACTTATCTCATGCATTATCCCCAATGTATGAAAGAAATGTCTAGATGCATGAAATAAAATGGAAAAGAGGAAAGTTACCGATACACTGGGTGAAAAAGACCATAGCCGTTTCATTTACCGGCACCGATTCTAAGAAAGGTTTAAGGCGTTGACCATTTACCTTAAAGTCATTTTCATTCTTGGTGTCACTGATCTCAACTGCACCGTGTGGAAACACAGTTTTTACAACGAATGGCCCAGTCCATCTTGATTTTAATTTTTCTGAAAAAAGATGAAGCCTAGAATTATAGAGTAAGACTTTTTGTATAGGGACAAAGGTTTTTCTTATGATGTGTTTATCATGAAAAATCTTAACTTTATCTTTAGTGATCTTAGCATTTTCATAGGCCTCAGTTCTTAACTTCTCTAATTCGGAAATTTGTAACTTCCGAAGGTCACCGGCCTTAGTCAAGTCGAAATTCAACTGCTTGATTGCCCATAAGGCCCGGTGCTCTAACTCAACGGACAGGTGACAAGCTTTACCATAGACTAACCAATGAGTCCGATGAGCTCAATCTCATCTTTATCATTGAGTTCCTTCAATGTTGTAGCTTTCACTTCCCATGATGGAGGAAGAGCCCGGATGATCTTTCTCACCCTTTGGTCGTTGTTGATGTCTTCACCTAGAGAAGAAAGCCCATTAGTAATCTTAGTAAATTTAGTAACCATATCATCTATGGTTTCATGTTCTTGCATGCTAAAATTTTCATATTGGGACCGAAGAAGGTCTATCTTGGCCCTCTTCACTTGTGATGTCCCCTCATGTGTTACTAGCAAATGGGTCCAAATCTCATAGGCGGATTTGCAATGGATGACTCTAGCTATGTCATCATCATTGAGGGCTTGTAGGAGTGCATAATGAGCCCTAGCATTAGCATCAAACTCCTTGGTCTCAATTTCGGACCAAGTAGATTCATCACCATCGGGGGTACTAAATTGTTTAGTCACGGCCTTTGCAACTCGGCTACCTAGAGATTGCAAGAAAACGGTCATCTTAACCTTCCATATGGGAAAGTTAAGTCCATCAAACTTAGGGGGTGTCTTAATACCATCGGCCATGTTTACTATGTGGAAATGAATGAAATGATTAGCAATATGAGGATCTCTCTAAGGTTGTTAAGCCAAATCCTAGAGTCCAAGCTCTGATACCAATTGAAATACACCTAGAGGGGGGTGAATAGGTGTAATTGCTAATCTAATGATCTTTTTAAACTTATGAAATGAGTGATGCAACAATCTCTCAAAAACACGACTAAGAGCCGAATACCCCTTGCGAGGTTCTGAACTCCTTCCTCCCAATTCCCCTTAAATGGGTTAGAGGTGCGCAATGTAACCGTGTTGTATTGAGGTGTGATTGATCAATGCCAAGTATGATGATGAAAATGAAAAGCTCACAATGTAACACAACAAGTATAGCAACACAAGATTCCACAAGTAGAGGGTTAGTTACTCAAGCAAATAATTCAAGGCAATATAAAACAAGAGAAATTGAAAGCAAGAAGAACGCAAAGGCAATCGCAAACAAGGATGATTTGTTTCGAGGTTCGAGCCCGTTGCTCTAGTCCCCGCCTTCACCTCCGTGAAGGGTTTCCACTATCCCCTTAGGATCCCGTACAAGTTAGGCCTCCAAAGACCTCAAGCCCGTAGCTTCACCTTACAAAGAAACTCCACCGAGGAGCTTGTCTCCACAAGAACAAGGATTACAAATAGTGATCTTTAACTAGACCACAACACTCTTTTACAAACACTCTCACTCTTTTACAACTTCACCTATAGAAAGAATATGAAATTTTTGGCTCTATGAAGTGTGGTGAGAAAAGCTTCAGTTGTAGAGTGATATTAGAGATCAAACAACAACTGAAAAACCAATTTGAAAGAATGGAAATGAAAGCTTTAAACTATTTTTCTCTTTCACTTGAAAACAATGAAAACTTGTATTTTTCTTGGTAAATAACTAAGGCCTATTCCCCACTATTTATAGGGAGAGAATAGGTTAAAAACTCTGATTTTCCCAGCTAATTTGATCAGAAAAAGAGTCCCAACAACTCCTAAAAACTCTGTAAAAGAGAAAACCAAAAACAGATTTTCAGAAACTCTAAAAGAGGAAAGAGCCGTTATGGCCTGTTGCAGGCCTACCGGTCGACTGCCGGTCGACCGGGTCCCTGCTGACAAAAGAGCCGTTGCGACTTCGGTCGACTGCCAGTCGACCGATCCAACAAAGGAAACACAGTTTCCTTCTATCGGTCGACCGACCCAGTCGACCGAAAAGATACAGAGAACAACCATCTCTTTTCGGTCGACCGGTATGTAGGATCGGTCGACCGACAGACATGCACAGCCTGTGCATGTCTGGACACAGCAGCCGGTCGACTGCCGGTCGACCGGTCTGCCTGAAATAGTCTTTTTCTGGGCAGATTTTTGAGTTAGAAAAATTTGTAAAAAATCTTTTAAAAACTCTGGAACTAAGTGTTATGCTGAACTTTGTTTATATACATGTTTTAAATACGTTTTTGAAGATATAAAGCTTTGAGTACATGTATGTATAAACCAAGGCATAAACTTAGAAATAAACATTTTCAAAAACATAGAAACATTCAAAACAAGTGTGTGTGTAAATCCTAGAGCCAAATTTCACATATTCTATCTTTAACAAAACTACACTTACAAACTTCTAGGTCTTCAAGACTTCAACATGGGCAATCTTCACTTGATCTTCAATATTGCACTTTGAGCCCAATTTGACTTGTCTTGAATCCAATACACCTTACTTTAGGGAAGTAATCAACTCTTTAAGATATGAACCTGAAACACACTTAAACAACAGTTGATATTAGTACAAATAACTAATA
The DNA here is from genome assembly GCA_038442645.1 of Agave tequilana. NCBI lineage: Eukaryota > Viridiplantae > Streptophyta > Magnoliopsida > Asparagales > Asparagaceae > Agave > Agave tequilana. The sequence continues at coordinate 8,297 of JAVJIF010028459.1, read as the reverse complement.
TGTTTTGTAATCATCAAAATACACTAAACAAGGGTTGATTGTAACCTTGGGTCAACAATCTCCCCCTTTTTGATGATGACAAAACATATGAGTTATTAAACAAATAAAAGAGGAAAGAGCTTGGAAAGCTCCCCCTTAAACAATGCTATGTATTTAACATGAATATGAACAACTATGTAAGCATACATAAAGCATTGAAAAATATCATCACCAAAAATAAACTATCATAAGGAATAACAAAATTTAAAACAAACCATATATTTTCTCCATATATTTTGTATCAATGACAAAATTTAAAACAAACAACATATATTTTCTCCATATATTTTCTCCCCCTTTTTGTCATACATCAAAAAGGGTTAAAAAAAAAAAATTTAAGACAAAACAAAACAAACATATTAGCAACCAAACAAAACAAACTAAGATATTTTAAGTATCAATCTTACATACATTCAATTCACCACAAATAAATGAAAATCTTGCATAATCTAAAGGTTTTGTGAAAATATCTGCAAGTTGAAAATCTGTGGAAACAAAATCGATATCAATGTCACCTTTTCAAAGTGATCTCTAAGAAAATGATATCTAATGTCTATATGTTTGGTTTTACTATGTTGAATAGCATTTTTGGTCATGTGAATAGCACTAGTATTATCACAATAAATCTTAACATGATCAAAATGTAAATCAAAATCGAGAAGAGTATGTTTCATCCAGAGTACTTGTGCACAACAAGCTCCGGCTGCTACATACTCCGCCTCGGCGGTTGAAAGGGCTACACTATTTTGCTTCTTGGAACACCAAGACACAAGACAATTGCCCAAGAATTGGCAAGTGCCACTTGTGCTCTTCCTATCTACCCTACAACCGGCATAGTCGGCATCCGAATAACTAGTCATGGTAAATTGGTTAGTTTTCGGATACCACAAACCTAAATCAATTGTGCCCCTAAGAGACCTAATTATGCGTTTTACCGCTATTAAGTGTGATTCCTTAGGACATGATTGAAAACGTGCACATAAACATACGGAAAACATTATATCCGGCCTACTAGCCGTAAGATAGAGTAAACTACCAATCATGCTACGAAATAATTTGATGTCTACTTCCTTACCTTGTTCGTCCTTGTCAAGTTTCGTAGTGGTTGCCATGGGAGTCTTTGCTACTTTGGATCCTTCAAGCCCGAACCTCTTGATGAGTTCTTTGGTGTACTTGGCTTGGTTGATGAATGTCCCATCACTACGTTGCTTGATTTGAAGTCCAAGGAAGAAGTTGAGCTCCCCCATCATAGACATCTCGAATTCCTTTTTCATGCATGACTCAAAATTCTTGCAAAGTGAAACATTAGTAGATCCAAAAATAATGTCATCAACATAAATTTGAACTATGAGGATATCTTGATCTATATGTTTGGTAAATAATGTTTTATCAACTTTTCCTTTCTTAAAATCATTTGAAAGCAAAAATGAAGACAATCTTTCATACCAAGCCCTAGGGGCTTGTTTCAAACCATATAGTGCTTTATCTAATTTATAAACATAATTAGGGTGTGTAGGATCAACAAACCGGGGGGTTGTTCAACATACACCTCCTCATCAATATAACCATTAAGAAAAGCACTCTTTACATCCATTTGAAATAACTTAAAATCTTTAAATGAGGCATATGCTAAGGTCATCCGTATGGCTTCGAGCCGTGCTACGGGTGCAAAGGTTTCTTCAAAATCGATTCCTTCGATTTGAGTGTAACCTTGGGCAACTAACCTAGCCTTGTTTCTAACTACATTACCCGATTCATCCAACTTATTCTTAAAGATCCACTTAGTACCAATTGTTGGTCTATCGTGGGGCCTAGGAACAAGGTGCCAAACTTGGTTGCGCTCAAATTGATTGAGCTCCTCTTGCATTGCAAGCAACCAATACGAATCGGCCTCGGCCTCGAGGACATTTTTAGGTTCTATATGTGAAATAAAAGCAAAATTACCACAAAAATCTTGAATCTTAGAGCGAGTGGTTACCCCTTTTGATACTTCACCTATGACGAGGTCCTTGGGATGATGAGGATTGAATCTCCAATCCTTTGGTAGTGGTTGAGAGGGCTCCTCTTCATTTGCTTGATGTTCATTTCCTTGAGCCTCTTCCACTTTGGCTTCACTTCCATCACCATCCTTTGGCTTGTCTCCCATGGTAGAAGCATTCTCCAAGGTCACTTTCTCCAAACCTTCATCTAAAGCATCAATTTCTACACAATTCTTAACAAACTTGTTAGATTCCTCAAATTTAACATGAATAGATTCCTCAATAGTCAAAGTTGACCTATTGAAGACTCTATAAGCCTTACTAGTATTTGAGTAACCTACAAAAATAGCCTCATATGATCTAGCATCAAATTTTCCCAAATTAATATTTGTATTTAAAACAAAACATTTGCAACCAAACACTTTGAAATAAGAAACATTAGGTTTTCTAGAAAAATACATCTCATAAGAAGTCTTAGTAGTATTTTTACATAGGAAAACACGATTTGCAATGTAACATGAAGTATGAACGGCCTCGGCCCACAAATAATGTGGTAGACCATATTCATTTAACATTGTCCTAGCCATCTCTTGTAAAGTACGATTTTTCCGCTCAACTACTCCATTTTGTTGTGGAGTTCTAGGACAAGAAAGTTCATGTTTTATTCCATGTTCCTCACAAAAAGTGGTAAAGGGAAGGTTAATGAACTCACCTCCTCTATCACTTCTTATTTTAATTATTGAGGAGTCATTTTCCTTTTCAACTCTTTTCTTAAAGGCTTGAAATTGTGAAAAGGTTTGACTTTTATGTTCAAGAAAATAAACCCAAGTAAAACGCGAAAAATCATCTACTAAAACATAAGCAAATCTACTCCCACTTAAACTTTTGGTTTGTGTAGGGCCAAATAAATCCATGTGGATTAGCTCCAATGGACGTGATGACATGATATCCTTAATTGATTTGAATGAGGACTTAGTTTGTTTCCCAAATTGACATGCGTCACAAACTCGGTCCTTTTCAAAGTTCAATGAAGGAATACCCTTCACCATTTCCTTAGAGTTAAGCCTAGAAATATGGTCAAATGAAACGTGGCCTAATCTCCTATGCCATAACCAAGAGTCGTCATCGAGGGCTTTTAAACATGTTATATTACAAGACATATTTAGCATATCTATCATATATACATTACTTTCACGAAAAACGGAAAATACACAAACATTAGAATTTTTGTCAACTATTTTACAAGCAATATCATCAAAAATAACATTAAATCCTTTATCACATAATTGACTAATGCTCAAGAGATTATGCTTGAGCCCGTCTACTAAAACTACATTTTCAATTAAAGGAGAAGTGCCAAGCTTTACATTACCAATACCAATGATTTTACCCTTGGCGTCATCTCCGAAGGTGACGGTGCCACCTTCATGATATCTTGATAGGGTTGCAAAGTTGTTGATGTCCAAGTCATGTGCCTTGAGCAACCGCTATCAAGATACCACAAACCTCTACGTCGTTGGGCTTTGGAAAGTACCTATATCATTTAAAACAATTGTTGACTTTGGTACCCAAACTTTCTTGGGTCCTTGAAAGTTAGTGTTACGAACCCAAACATTATGATGTGATGCACTTAGTCTATCATAACAAAAATTAGCTAAGTGTCCTTTCCGTCCACAATGTGAACATGAGTACACTTTTCTATACATAAATGCATGGTGTGTGTGTGAAGTGTGAGCATGCTTTGGGGGTTTACCATGATGCATAGGTTGTGTAGCATGTACATGAGCATTAGCATGAGCATGATGAATATTTCTTAGGAGCTTGTTTCTTAGGAAACATATTCTCCATCTTCTTCTTATCAAACTCACTACACTTTTTCAAAACAACATCTAATGAGTCTAATCTTTCCTTAAGCATGGCAATCTCATTAGAATCTACAAATGGGGTCTTTCCTTTACAAGCAATCTTATATTTTTCAAAATCATTTTTAGTGGAAACTAAAGAAGAATGCAAGTCATTATTTTCTTTAGAAAGATTTAACACTTGAATACTCAAAGATTCATTATCCTTTTTCATTTTCAAGTACTTTTTCTTCATGAAGTCATAATTTTGAGAAAGTTCTATAAATGCTTCACTTAACTCATCCATGGATAAATCTTCATCAAAAGGAGTTGAGGGGGTTACCTTGCTTGTGCTCTCATTTGCCATGAAGCACATATTGGCGGTGTCGATCTCCTCCTCGGATTCACTTTCGTCATCCCATGTTGCTTTCATAGCCTTCTTCTTGTATGGCTTCTTGGATGAAGATGGCTTCACTTGGTCCGGACACTCCGCTACAATGTGTCCCGGCTTTTGGCAATTAAAGCAAATGATCTTCCTTTCTTCCTTGCCTCCTTGCCATCTCCTCCTTCCTTGGAACTTTGCCTTGTTGTACATCCTCCGGACATTTTGACTAGAAGTGAGAGCTCCTCGTCATCTTCTTCTTCGTCATCTTCGTCGGAGTAAGTAGCATGACTTTTGAAGGCAATAGTCTTCTTCTTGGAGGGTGCCATGTCCTCCCTTGCCTTCCTCTCCATCTCATGGGTTTTTAAATTCCCAATGAGTCCGATGAGCTCAATCTCATCTTTATCATTGAGTTCCTTCAATGTTGTAGCTTTCACTTCCCATGATGGAGGAAGAGCCCGGATGATCTTTCTCACCCTTTGGTCGTTGTTGATGTCTTCACCTAGAGAAGAAAGCCCATTAGTAATCTTAGTAAATTTAGTAACCATATCATCTATGGTTTCATGTTCTTGCATGCTAAAATTTTCATATTAGGACCGAAGAAGGTCTATCTTGGCCCTCTTCACTTGTGATGTCCCCTCATGTGTTACTAGCAAATGGGTCCAAATCTCATAGGCGGATTTGCAATGGATGACTCTAGCTATGTCATCATCATTGAGGGCTTGTAGGAGTGCATAATGAGCCCTAGCATTGGCATCAAACTCCTTGGTCTCAATTTCGGACCAAGTAGATTCATCACCATCGGGGGTACTAAATTGTTTAGTCACGGCCTTTGCAACTCGGCTACCTAGAGATTGCAAGAAAACGGTCATCTTAACCTTCCATATGGGAAAGTTAAGTCCATCAAACTTAGGGGGTGTCTTAATACCATCGGCCATGTTTACTATGTGGAAATGAATGAAATGATTAGCAATATGAGGATCTCTCTAAGGTTGTTAAGCCAAATCCTAGAGTCCAAGCTCTGATACCAATTGAAATACACCTAGAGGGGGGTGAATAGGTGTAATTGCTAATCTAATGATCTTTTTAAACTTATGAAATGAGTGATGCAACAATCTCTCAAAAACACGACTAAGAGCCGAATACCCCTTGCGAGGTTCTGAACTCCTTCCTCCCAATTCCCCTTAAATGGGTTAGAGGTGCGCAATGCAACCGTGTTGTATTGAGGTGTGATTGATCAATGCCAAGTATGATGATGAAAATGAAAAGCTCACAATGTAACACAACAAGTATAGCAACACAAGATTCCACAAGTAGAGGGTTAGTTACTCAAGCAAATAATTCAAGGCAATATAAAACAAGAGAAATTGAAAGCAAGAAGAACGCAAAGGCAATCGCAAACAAGGATGATTTGTTTTCGAGGTTCGAGCCCGTTGCTCTAGTCCCCGCCTTCACCTCCGTGAAGGGTTTCCACTATCCCCTTAGGATCCCGTACAAGTTAGGCCTCCAAAGACCTCAAGCCCGTAGCTTCACCTTACAAAGAAACTCCACCGAGGAGCTTGTCTCCACAAGAACAAGGATTACAAATAGTGATCTTTAACTAGACCACAACACTCTTTTACAAACACTCTCACTCTTTTACAACTTCACCTATAGAAAGAATATGAAATTTTTGGCTCTATGAAGTGTGGTGAGAAAAGCTTCAGTTGTAGAGTGATATTAGAGATCAAACAACAACTGAAAACCAATTTGAAAGAATGGAAATGAAAGCTTTAAACTATTTTTCTCTTTCACTTGAAAACAATGAAAACTTGTATTTTTCTTGGTAAATAACTAAGGCCTATTCCCCACTATTTATAGGGAGAGAATAGGTTAAAAACTCTGATTTTTCCAGCTAATTTGATCAGAAAAAGAGTCCCAACAACTCCTAAAAACTCTGTAAAAGAGAAAACCAAAAATAGATTTTCAGAAACTCTAAAAGAGGAAAGAGCCGTTATGGCCTGTTGCAGGCCTACCGGTCGACCGGGTCCCTGCTGACAAAAGAGCCGTTGCGACTTCGGTCGACTGCCAGTCGACCGATCCAACAAAGGAAACACAGTTTCCTTCTATCGGTCGACCGACCCAGTCGACCGAAAAGATACAGAGAGCAACCATCTCTTTTCGGTCGACCGGTATGTAGGATCGGTCGACCGACAGACATGCACAGCCTGTGCATGTCTGGACACAGCAGCCGGTCGACTGCCGGTCGACCGGTCTGCCTGAAATAGTCTTTTTCTGGGCAGATTTTGAGTTAGAAAAATTTGTAAAAATCTTTTAAAAACTCTGGAACTAAGTGTTATGCTGAACTTTGTTTATATACATGTTTTAAATACGTTTTTGAAGATATAAAGCTTTGAGTACATGTATGTATAAACCAAGGCATAAACTTAGAAATAAACATTTTCAAAAACATAGAAACATTCAAAACAAGTGTGTGTGTAAATCCTAGAGCCAAATTTCACATATTCTATCTTAACAAAACTACACTTACAAACTTCTAGGTCTTCAAGACTTCAACATGGGCAATCTTCACTTGATCTTCAATATTGCACTTTGAGCCCAATTTGACTTGTCTTGAATCCAATACACCTTACTTTAGGGAAGTAATCAACTCTTTAAGATATGAACCTGAAACACACTTAAACAACAGTTGATATTAGTACAAATAACTAATATGTTTTGTAATCATCAAAATACACTAAACAAGGGTTGATTGTAACCTTGGGCCAACAGAGACATCCCTAGAATCATCTTGAAAGCGGTCCTGTAGGCCCATAGGGCATCTACAAGTTTGATGGACCAATCTTTCCGGTTTTGGTTCACAGTTTTCTCCAATATAAGCTTGACTTGTCTATTAGAAATCTCAACCTGCCCACTGGTTTGAGAATGATAAGGTGTGAACAACTTGTGAGTTATGGCATACTTTCGCATAAGAGCTTCAAAGGATCTATTACAATAGTGAGTGCCATTATCACTAATGATAGCATGAGGGGTTCCGAAGCGTGAAAAATGTTCTCTTTTAAAAGCTTTATGACAACTTTGTTATCATTAGTTTTACTAGGAATGGCTTCTACCCACTTGGACACATAATCCACAGCAACCAATATGTATTGGTTTTCAAATGAATTAGGAAATGGACCCATAAAGTCGATGCCCCAAACATCAAAGAGTTCTATTTCTAGAATGGGGTTGAGGGGCATCATATTTTGTTTTGAGATCCTTCCTACCATTTGGCATCTAGGGCACGTCTTGCAAAATTCATGCGCATCTTTGAACAAAGTGGGCCATAGAACCCACTTTGTAGCACTTTTTCAGCAGTCTTGCGGGAACCAAAGTGTCCACCGCATGCAAGTTCGTGACAAAAGGATAGAACACTCTTAACTTCCTTATCGGGAATGCATCTCCTAATTATTTGGTCAGAACAGTACTTAAAAAGATACGTTCCTCTCAAAAGAAATACCGGACTTGGGATAAGAACCGGTATATGTCGTTTTTGGACCAATGAGACGGAGTTTGGTTTGTAACTAAGTAATTCACTATATCAGCATACCAAGATTCCCTAGAGATAGCTAAGAGATTTTCATTAGGAAAATCCTCATTTATGGGTAATTCATTGCATGGAGAATTAGGAATTCGTGAGAGATGATCAGCCACGACATTTTCTACGCCTTTTTTATCTCGAATCTCAAGATCGAATTCTGAAGAAGGAGGATCCAACGAATGAGTCGGGCCTTGGCATCCTTCTTCATCATGAGGTACCTAAGCGCAGAATGATCGGTGAAAATGGTGGTTTTGACCCTAGTAGGTAGGGACGAAATTTCTCTAAGGCAAACACTACTGCCAATAATTCTTTCTCAGTCGTAGTGTAGTTCAATTGAGCATCGTTGAGAGTCTTACTAGAGTAGTAAATCACGTGCTGCATGTTATCAATGCGTTGTCCTAGGACAGTGCCTATGGCAAAATTGAAAGCATCGCACATGATTTCGAACGGTTTAGACCAATTCGGTGCAGATATGA
>JAVJIF010028458.1:0-70018 GCA_038442645.1 Agave tequilana | reverse complement strand
GATTCAAGAGCTCGCATGTTAAGATCTCATCTAGCACTCGGTTGGAATCAAGCTTATTGGATCGTGTTTGGATCGAGTCGACTTAGAGAAGGAGTTCTACAAGAAGATTTCAGTTTGTAGTTTAGATCTTGTGTAAAGATTAGATAGTGTTGATATGCTCAAGTTCACACACACACACACACACACACACACACACACACACACACACACAACACACAAGTTTCAATATGTTGGTTTTCAGTTTAACTCATTTTGGATTTCATGTCAAAAACATAGGTATATCAATTACATAATATTGGATTCTATCCATATACAATATGCTTCAAATTTATTTCAATATTATGTTTTTGTATTTATACAAGTATTGGAGGAAAACGGTTTTTCATTTCAAAAATCTATGTTTTGAAAAATACGGATTTTGTGTTTTAGCCTAAATTCCATATCACAAAAATGGTTCTAATGGTTTGTACTATGTGTTGATTTTGATCACACATGTTTGGTATTCAAAAATCTTATAAGAACTTATTTTTGTGGAATTAATGTGATTTTATGGGTTTTAATTGGTAATAAATAACCCTTGTTTCAAGTCCCAGATTTTCAGCCAGACACACTGGCGGTCGACGATGTGCACGAGGAACGTGCACAGGCTAGCCATAGTAGGCCGGTCGACCAGGCAGTCGACCGACTGAAAGCACCCAACTCTCGGATGCTGGCCAGTCGATCGGGCGGTAGACCGATAGGCTTGGCCAATCAACCGGGCGGTCGACCGGAGGCACAAAGGCAGAAATATGACCGTTGCGCCGATCGACCGAGCGGTCGACTGGATGGTCATTTTTCACCATTCAGACTGCCAAACGGGCAGATTTTTGAGGCACTATATATATGCCTTCTCTTGAGCTGTTTTGAAAAAATTTTAGAGAGCAAAAATTCTCATCTTTACAAGTGTTTTAGTAGCAAGTTTAAAGTTTTTAGGTTAAAAAGATTTATCTTTATTTGTTTTAAAGTATTAGAAAATCAAAGAAAAAGAGAGTATTGGGAATTGGTTTTGATCTTTATTTCTATATCTATCTTGTGATTTTTTCAAGTGTTTTCTTTGTTATTTTCATTCCAACACTTTGTTTTCTCACACTTGAGCTATCATCTCCATCCTATCTATAGGATCTTATTTTTGTGGGAAAATTGGTTTGTGATTATTAAGACCACCAAGAGTTGTATCTTTCTTTGCTTTGAATTTGTGTTCATCCCTCTTGTGTAGAGATGATTGAGATTGTGATTTGGGTTTGTGGTTATACCTCTTGTGAAGAGGTGAGTGTGGCTGTTTTGGCTTAGTACCTTACCCTCTTGTGTGAAATGATTGTTGTTTGGCTTAGTGCCTTATCCTCTAAGTGTAGAGGTGATTGTTGTTGTACCTTGCGTCTTGTGTAGAGGTTGTTTTGTTGGAGAGAGGAGTTGTGTACTCCTAAGTTTGTATTGGCCAAATCATCAATGGAGGTTCACTGTGTGGACGTATAGTGAAAATCCTTTTGTGTGAAGGTGGGGACACGTAGAGTAATGTCACGAATCTCGAAACATATCTTTGTGTTTGCGATTGATCTACTATTTCTAAACCTCTCTTGTCTTGCATTGATTCATATTGCTCATATCATATATATGCTTGGTATTGTTGTGTGCCTCACTAGTGTTGAACCAAGAGAGCTTCATGTAGCACCTCAACTCTTATTTAGAGAATTTAGAGGAGATAATCCAGAGCCCGTCACCGAGAATTCGGCTACACTCTTTGGTTACACTTAGTGTGTTGCAATTAGTTTTAATTTTGCATCATTTTGTCATTATATTAGCCATACACCTATTCATCCCCTTCTAGGTGTATTTTCAGAGATGTCCTTAGAGCCAATGTCTACTCAATTTTAAGTTAGGATTGAATTAGTGAGTGAGGATATGGTTTGTGGGGTAAGGAAGGGTAATGACTTCCCACCTTATCTTGTTAAAAGACAAGTTCTTAATCGTTTTAGTGCAAGTGTACAAGTATATAGTAGAAGCAACACTTAAGCAATATGAATCACTTAAAATATGTTTTAAATTATATGCATTGCATACATGCCTATGTTCCATTACTCTTCAATGATAAATAAAAGATAAACGAATTCGACACGTGCCCTAAGATGAAAGAGTAACCATTTTTTAGCATTTACAATCACAAATTACTGTTGAGGTTAATATAGCGTGTACAGTTGGCTAAATAGAGAAATAATAGATGAAGAAGATAGATCTTTTAATTTCAAGCACCTGTAGAAAAGTAAGTTAGTAGTCCCCCCATAATAGTCATGTTTCGCGACAATATTGTGGTTCCCTAAGCTCTGCTTTCTAGAGCAGAGGCTTAGGGTTGTTATATGTCCACTGTAGCATTTTTTGAAATTAGTCCCTACACACAAAAATAGAGAAAAAGTTTCAACCGTTTAAAATAACCTTAAAAAGAAACTTACCATCCTTCCCCAGCAATGATGCTAAAATTTGATTGGGTCGAACCTGTGCACAGAAAATAGAAGTTTAGGAATTGATAATAGATAGTGCAAGGTTGCTCAACTTCTATCGCTATAGCAAGTGGCTATACGGGTTGTGATCCACAAGGAGGGACTGCGATGAAAGTGTTAAGTAAATTCTTTCTTTAGTTTACAAAAACAAGTTAAAAGTTCTTCTTAGTTTTAGAAAAAGAAATAAAAAACTTAAAAAGATGATGATGTTGTTGAATTTTCAAAAGAAAGGAAAGCTAAGTTAAAAGAAATAATCAAAAGAAAGAAAAAAATAGTTGATTTTTAGAATGTGTTTCTATACTAAGGAAAAATAAATGAAATAAAAATTAAAGGATACTTACCTCTCTCGGTGTTTGCTTTATCTTAATCCATTACAATGACTTACCTTGGCTTGAAGGTGATCAAGGCATGGCATATAGGATATTTTTTATTTTCAATCTAAATTATGAATAAAAGTGCAAGCAGAAAATAAAAAAGAATTAGTTATCCGTCATCATAAGTTATCAATGACATTGGCAAGGGTAAAACATACTCGAGGCTATCAGATTCATTTTGATTTACAAGCACGTTAGAGGAAATAAAAACAGAAACACGAAAAGAATAATATAAAATGCAACTTTAATTCAATTAAGTAACAATAAAAGAAAGAAAGAAAAACTTACACTAGTTTCACTTCTCAAAACAGACTTTACTCTCTTTCTCTTATAAAACTCTTCTCTCATCTAAGTTACATAAAGAAATAGAAAATTACATTAAAAGAAAAATAAAAACCTAAGTTAAATCTAAAGCATAAGCCTAATCCTAGCTCTCTACTGGCGTGGTGCCCCTTTGCCTTCTAAAAGTGGTGGTATTTATAGGTTGAAATGGATAAAGGAGAACGTGTTTGAAGATGAGGCCAAATCGCTGGCCTAACAGAAAAGATCTTCTGATAAGATTGGAGATAAAGTTAAAAAATATGGACAAAATTGCTTGTCCGACTGAAAAGATTTTCTGATAATATCTTTTTTGGATCTCTGAATTTTGACAATATCCCTTTGATTCTTCAAGCTAACCAAATTGATTCTTTTAAATTCGATTTTAATATATTTATTTGGTTTTATCTTCAGTTTAACCAAATAGATCCAATTAAATCAGAATTTAACTGGCTTTTATTTGGTCTTATCTTCTTTCTTTATTAAGATAAACCTGCAAAAATAAGACATTAAGACAAGAAATTAGCATGATTTATTCCAAGATGGACGTAGAAATGTAATACAGATATACAATAAACATGTACAATCAGCATTCAAGTGATAGCACAACATATATCTACTAATAAGTAACACAATATAGAAAAATGGTACCAATATAGGGGATCGGTATGAATACAAAAAAATGTACAGTTTTTGGAGCAGTATAAGTGAAGATTTCAAACTCTTCACAACCATCGATAAAAGAGTTAATAGAATTATCAAGTAGGCAAGCGAGTAAGCAAGTAAGAGAATATCCAATCGAAGCTAAACAAGCAGGAGCAAAGCTAATATACAATACTTGATGCTATCATACTCGACGTGGTTACGTAGTAGTACAGCTAAACGCACATGGAGATGCATGCGTATGAACGCGATGCTACCACTCGTGGTGAAGTCGTGCTCACAAAGTAACTACACTCGAACGGAGTTAGCGGTAAAGTATTGAACGCTAGGTCTGCCTACCAGGCGTAATGTAAAGAAAGTTCAGAGGACTTTAATGAACCTCAGAGAGGTTTAAACTCGTAGGCTGGTAATATAGACCTACAGAGCGATTAAGCAAGAGGCTGAGTAAGTACCTGCAAGAGATGTTAAAATCAAATAACACACAACTATATATGAATAGCAGGCAAGAAAACTGACAATCAAGTAAGCCGGAAGCTGAGCAAGCAGAAGTAAACTAGACCGTGCTTGACAAGGCTACACAATTAAACTAAGCTCGCGGACATATGGTAAAGTGATTGCACACATTTATTGTATTATTCTTTATACATTTCACATTTATCATGTAATAAATTTGCTAAATTCCTTATATTAAATGTCTATTTTGCAGAAGATAATCATGAGGAGAAAGAGGATAAAATCAAATAAAATCAGTTAAATTCAGATTTAACTAGATCTATTTGGTTAGAGGAGGATGATCCCAAATCCAGTTGGTTTAATTCAGTTTTTGGTGAATCAAGTGGTTAAAGATAAAGATCAACTGAGGATAATGTCAAATACAGAGTCCAAATCCAAAGAGATAAATGGATAGAGAGAAGATCAATGGATGAGATGAAGCAATTCTGACTCAGATTCTGACAGGATGCATTAGTATTTGAATCATAACTTTGCTACAAGAATTCAAATCTGATGATTCAAGATGATCCAAAAAGAGGACTTAAAGAGCTACAACTCTTAAGTTGATCATTATTTCTAATTCTATCATTTGTAAGTTACATTTAGCAATCAATACGCCAATAAGCTGCAAATCAGAACTAAATATCCACATCAAATCAAGTTTGGAGATAAGGGAAGGATTCAAATTCAGAAATAGCCAGCTTCCTTATCTTCACACTCCTCTACCCTCTGCATTTCTCCTATAAATACTTGCAATCTCAAAGGCAAAAGGGGGAAGGATCAAGCAGAGAGCAAAACTTAGGCTAATTTCTAATTTATAACTTAGGTTTTTAGTTTTCTTTTATGTAATATTCATTGTATTTATGTAACTGAGAGGAGAGGAGACTTTCATAGAGGAATAAGAGTAAGCTTGTACTAAAGGTGACATCGTGTAAGTGATCTTTTCTTCTATTGTTATTTGAATCGAATCAAGGTTTCATTTTCTTTTCTATTCTTGTTTTTGTTCGATTACCTCTTTTGTGCTTTGGATCCAAATGAAACTGATAGCCTCGAAGTTGCCTTGTCCTTGCAAGTGTCGTTGATGGATTATGGTGATGGATATCCATTTCTATAGTAGTATAGCTCGCCCCTTCATTTTATAGTATAAATCGGGAATGGGGAAGATCTCATCTGCCATGCTTCACTCGCCTTCAAGTAAAGGTACATCGTCGATATGGGTAAAAGGTAAGCAGGCGCCGAAGAGGGTAAGTATATTTTTTAGGTTTTAGATTTTCTTTCTTTTCTTGTAACTTTTAGTGTAGATCATCAACACCATAATCACCAAAATCTCTTTCACTTTTTAAATTTTTTTTGTACATATCACTTCTATTTTCTCCATCTTCTCTATCTATAACTTTCTTCCTAACTTAATTATAACTCTTTTAATTTTCCTTTTAAAAAAACTAAAAGAAGATCTTTAACCATTCTTTGTAGCATAAAAGAGAACTTACTAAAAAGCTTCCATCGCTAGTCTCTCCTTGTGGATCACGACCCGCATAGCCACTTGCTATAGCGGTAGAATTTAGCACCTTGCACTACTGTTTTAAAAGTTCTGAAATTCTGTATTTTGTGTGCAGGTAAAAGCTCAATCATAAAGCTAGTAAAACCCGAAGGGTGAGCAAGGTAGGAGCATAGCTAAGCCGTGCCTGATAAGGCTACACAATTAAACTCGGCTCACATATACACTACTTAGTTAGGCACTCGACAAAGCTAAAAAACCCAAGGGTTAAGCCCAAAAGTTGATTAAAAACTACCGAGTGGTTAAGCACGGAGGCTGAGCCTGAAGGCTACAACCATGAAGAGTTGATCACGCATGATAATAAAGCAGATATTACAACAGTATATAAGTACAGGAATTAAACTACACTGTTACAATCATTCATTACACGGCTACGATACGTTAGACCGATACAAGTCACAACATGTCCACAGAACATAAATACGCACCCAAACTGGTACAATACATGTGTCCGCAATATAGATATAAATTCAACAATCCATAGAAAATACAATATATAGTCCACATAATACAAATCAACCATCAAAGCGGGAAACCCAGAATAAGGCGAGAAACTCGCCTATAAATCCTCAGAATATGTTATAAAAATCTCGAAAACTCCAAATACCAACATGTGTACACATTTAATATATTAAAAATATATAGAGAGAGGAGTGAGGGAGGAGAGAGAAAATTAGAGAAGAGAGAGGAATAATATAGAGAGAATATACAAGAGCGAGCGTGTGTGTGAGAGAGAGAGAAAGAATAAAGGAGAGAAAAAAAAGAAAAGAAAAGAGGAAGAGAGTTGCAGCAATACACAGGCTGGCTGGCACTAGCCACGTGTGGCCAGGGAGCGGCGGCATGCCGGCCAGGAGGGGCGCCACTGGCCAATAGGACGAGAGGGGGAGGAGTTTATGGTGGTGGGTGATTATTTTAGTGGAGGAGATGGAGATGGTTTTGATGGTGGTGATGAAAAATAGGGAAGGGGAAGATGAAATTGGAGATGTGAGAGGAAAGAGAAGGTGGTAGAGGTGGTTTTTGTGGAGATAGGTGGTCAAATTAGGTGGATATGGTGGTAGATTTGAGAGGAGGTAGAGGATGTGAAAGGAGGAAGATGATGGTAGAGGTGGAGAATTTTGATTATGGAGGAGGAAGTTGTGGAAGAGAGTTGGGAATGGATGGTGGCTATCAGAGGTCATCGCCATGGCTCATCGGAGATGATGATGGTGTGGGATGCAGTGATGGAGGTGATGAGGATGATGGTGGGTTATGATGAAGGAGGTGGAATTTTGAGAAGAGGAAGGAGCTGATAGAGATGAGTGTGATGGTGGTTGAATTGGAGGTGAAGGAGTTGGGGGTGGTGCGCCAGAGCTGGCCCTGGCCTGGGGTCACTGACGAGCGGGGACAACACCGGTGGTGACCACTGATCTCTGTTGGAGGAGAGAGAGATAGTGATTAGGTGAGTGAGAGAGAGATTTTAGAGAAATAAAGAAAGAGAGAGATTATTAGAGTTTATAAGAGGGAGAGGGGGAGATGAGACCCAGATTGGGTGAGGGGCTGAGCCCCACATCGGGCCAAGCCAGGGAGACCTGCGCGGGCTAAGCCCGAGTAGGACACCAGGGTCGCACTGGGGGACGAGAGAGAAGGAGTGAGTGGAGATATTTTGGGGGAGATTTTATGTGGTAGAGAAAATAGAGAAAAGGAAAAGGAAAAGAAAAAAGAAAAGAAGAGAAGAAAATGAGTGGAAGAGAAAATTTTGAAAAGATAATGTCTTAGATAAAAACTACGAATCTAGGAAAACATCAAAAACACCAGAAATGCTAAATAAATAGAGTAACTCGAAAGGTCCCCAAAAATTTATAAAAATAGAAAATATTATATTAAGGTATATGGTGAAGTCAGATTCAAGAAATTCAATCCCATTTTTAAAATATAAAATCTGAAATCAACGAGAGATACCGCTCGACGACAAATCCGATTGAATTTTGATAAATTCAGAAAAATCTCTGAAAAATATGGTAAGATAGAAAATGCGATCTTGAGGAACAATATGAAAGCAGCTTCTAAAAATTCAACTCTATTTGTAAATAAAAAATTTGAAAATAAAAAATTTGAAATCGACCTGCGATACAAGTCGATATCGATTTTGAAGATCTTACAGAATAATTCAGAAATTTTTTGAAAAATCATGAAAAATCTAAACTATTGGGAAACATTGTTTGAAACTGAAATCGACAAATCAAACTATCGAAAAGATCAAATCAATCAATACACTGGGATCGGGTCCCCTGTTCAGACTCAAATTGATTCTGTATTTTGGAATCCAGATCCAATACCAAATGATGATATAAATAACCATAAATCAAAAATAAATATGGAGGAAAATTGAAAGAATATGATGAAAATTGGAATACGTAGCTGAGTAAGTATTTCGAGAATGGGGTGTTACATTCTGCTCATCTTACAAAAATTTCTTCCTCAAAATTTCAATAAGGGGAAGATGAACACAGAAGAGATAAAATTGATGATTATACCAATTAAGATATGAATACTAAGGGTAGCACTCATAAGTGACTGAATAATAATCTCAAGCTTAGATGTCTTCTATCCTTCCCGTCGTATAAATTTCAGGCGGTGCCATATCACTACTGATCTGACATCTTCTAAGAAAAGTACTGCCGAAATTTGATAAGCTGACTTACTCTGAATAATAATATGAAATGATATGTCTTCGAACTGGCCAAACTTTCACTGTTTGAACTCTGTTCGAATCGATGACGATTACTTCTTTTGAAATGTCGTGGCCCAAGACAATGGTAATTACCTGTTCAGAACGCATACTTACACTGCTGGGCGAGAAGTTGTTCCTGATGTAGAGTCTGTAATAAGATTATAGATGTTCTGCCTCTTCTCTGTTATTCTGAAAGTAGATCTGCATCATAGATAAAGAAAATATGATAAACTAATCGCAATTACATAACGAATTCTGGATGTTGGACGCTTATTACTCTGAAAAGTATAGCTAAGAATTTGTAATAACCACTCTTTGGATGATAACCTGGCTGTAGATTAAATATTTAGAAAACACCCGAGTCCTGCACTACCGCCCCTGCAGTGGGACAAATATGGATCTAAGACATCCACCCGACAAGACCTAGTCAACTGTTCAGTTTTCCCCAATCCCATGTTATATTTGTTATATTTAACTATCTATAAATAACAGTGATAACGTGTAATAGGATAGCAGAAGATAGGAGACATGAGATATAAGATCCATAAGATGTGGGATTCTAAACGTGCCCCTATGGGGTTCAAGAGGTAGCACCCACCACGCATATGGTGTGACACTTGTCCCATATAGCACTTAATTCTACACATCTTAGGTCAGTTGTCGGCATATCTAGGTAACAGGAATGTGATATCAATATCAAATTACAGGAAATAGTTATGTGTTGTATTTAAGAAATATTCATGTAACAATGAATGCCTTATCAATATCAGTGATTCAGTAAACAATCATGTATCAGTATTCAATAAATATTCGTGTAACTGTGATGTGAAAACAATCAAGTCATGAACTCAGGTGAATCAATGTAATTATGATACAAGACATGAAATAAACAATGTTTAGTGTAACAGGGTATCCGTGTAATGGGTCTACAAGAATATGAAAATAACTGTAATCCATGTAAAATGATATCAGAATATATAAATAACAGTATCTAGTATAAGTCAGGTAACAGTGGCCATATCGGTAATATCGTAACATGAGCATGTAACAATAAATCATTAATTTATTCTAACGATTTCAATATATTAACATAATCAATAACACATATTAATTATGTACAATTATTTATTTCACTCTTCACAACCATATTAAAATTATTAATTATTTAATCTGAAATTTCTTTAATTTATAGTCCAATAACACTAATTATATAAAAAATTCATTTATATTTGATATTTAAATCATGAATCATAATATGAAAAATTCTTAAAAAGCATACACTCATACTTTAATTAAAGTATATTTATCAATTACATGATTTCTTGAATGATACATACAATTTACATGATTTATTAACAATAAATACAATTTAATAAATTAATATGAAATATAACTTATAAAAGAAAAACACCCACATAGTTATTATATGAATGTAGCTTATTTTTCTATGAATCGCAGTGGCTTGAGAATCATCCGAATCGGACTCCGATGGTCAAGATATCGCCCGAATACTAAAATTATTAAAACGAGTTAGATATGCAGCTTATAATGGCTAAAATGTGGTACATTTTATATGGCAGGGGCCTTTATGAAATTTTACCTATTTTAAGTTTGAATGCGGGTTTGGGTTGCTATTGGACCGTGTTTAAATCTAATACCCAAACCAATAGACTAAAGTGATTTGGGTTTGGGTTAATGGGTTAACAGGTTGCAAGTGGGGTTGGGTTTGGATTTTTAACATTAGAGAGAGAGCGAGAAGAGGAGAAGAGGGCAGCGAGGGAGAGGGCAGCGGCCAGGGATGGTCCTGGCAGCCTTCCGCCGGTGCTGCCAGGCCGGTGGCGGCCCTGGCCGCTGGCTATGAGGAGAAGAGAAAGCGAAATGTAACACCTCATTCCCAGAATGCATATCGAGATACTTGTCCCAATTTTTTGCTCATATTTTCTTATTTTTCCTATAATAACTTTCCTTTATTATTATTTTTATTATTATTAATTGATGTGTGACCTGTGTTTGGTGGATTTAGAGTTAGTCTGAAGCCAATCCGGGACCCGATCTCTTTCATACAGAGATACTATTTGATTTGACCTTCCTAATAGTTGGATTTAACCTGTTTCAGTTTCAAATATTATTTTTCAATATTTTAGATTTTTTTAGATTTTTTGAAATTTTTTGATTTAGTTTGCAAATCTCCTAAATTTGGTGTCAACCGGTATCGTCGATTAATTCCAAGATTCTTAATTTGCAAAGAGGGTTGAATTTCCTGAATCTAATTTCATAGTGTTCCTTAGTAAAATATTTTCTATTTTTAGAGAATTTTTGGGATCTTTCTGATATTTTCAGTATTTTCCTGTATTTTTCCAGAGTCTGAATTTAGCCGGATACTTTTCCTTTTCTTTTCTTTTTCCTTCTTTTTCCTTTTTCCCTTTTTCCTCTCCTTCTCTTTTTTTTTCTTTTTCTTTTCCCTTTTCTTTTCTTTTTCTTTTTCCTTCTCCATTCTTCCACACTCTTCTTTCTCCTTCTCCTTCTTTCTTTTCTTTTCTTTCTTCTTCTTTCTTTTTCTTCCTTCTTTCTCTTTACTGGCTGATAAAGATCACTTTCCCCACCTCTTTCTCTCTCCTCTATTTCTCTTCCTCTCACAATCTTCTCTCTCTAATCTCCCTCTCCTCTTTCATCTCTCTCTCTCTCTCTCTCAAACTCTCTCCCTTTCTCCTCTACAACTGGTGCCACCACCACAAGGCCCTCTAGTGCTCCTCTAGTGCCCTCTCTCTAACCGATGGACCTCCGTTGATCCCTCCCCTGACCGGCCCACCTTTCTCCTTCCCCATCTCTAATTTCTCCTTCATAACCATACAAACACATTCCATCCACCTCCACCATCTTCTCCTTCCGCCAATTCACCACCCCTCTCTACCCCTTCGCCACCTACTTCTCCTCCCATCACCATCCCTATCTACCACCATCACCATCTACACCGCCACATCATTACCATCATCACCACATCTCATCATCTTCCTCTTCACCACCGTATTCCTCTCCACTCGGCCCCTAGGCGGCGCCGCCGGGCGCCAGGCAGCGCCGCTGGTGCGCCAGCCCGGCCTGGCCTCACCAGGTCATGGCCTCCCTCTCTTCTCTTCCCTTTCCTTTCTCTTTCTTTCTAATTTTCCCTTCCCTCTATCCTTTCCCTCTTTTTCTCTCTCCTTTTCTCTCCAATCTCTCTCTATCTTTCCTCTTTTCATATTTTCTCCCATCTTCTCTCTTGTTCTGGAGTTGATTCTCTCTAAACTCTCTCTCTCTCTCAGTTTTCACTCCTTTGGTCCATTCTCTCTCTGATCCAATTCTTACACTCTCTCTCTCTCCTAGTCTCTTCCTATTTCTTTTCTCTTTCTATCATTACCTTTCTCTTTCTCTCTATCACATTCTCTCTTTTTTTCTCTCTTAACGGCGCGCATACACGTGTTGTATTCAGAGTTCCCGGATTTCATGAAGTATTATGTGGCTTTTGGCGACTACCTTTTCTGGGATTGCGAGTATCACTTTTATGCATTTGGGCGGTGTAATTGCATTTATAGTTGGTTGTGTATTTGGAGAGCATTATTGTATTGCGCGTTAGTGATTGTATATTATGGGCGATTGGTTGTATATGTGTAGTTGGTGCTTGTATTGGTGTATCGGCGGTGTTTGTATCGGGGGCATGTGTTTGTAATAGTGGTGTGGTGTTTCTGTGGTAATGTGTGATGCTTGTATTAGTGTAGACGATCCTTGTATATATGCATGTGATTATACTAATGGTGGTGCAGGCTGCAAGTACTCCAATTACAGCCATCGGGTGAATCTATCCAATAGGTCTTGACCTTGTACCCTCTTGATTTCATGGTAGAGTCACCGCGAGAGATTGCTTTATGGCCTACCAAATAGGTATTGGCCTTGCACCCTCTGGGTATCATGGCAGCTTGGCGGAGTGGTTCGCCCACTCAGTCCTAATGGATCATGTCGTGGCTTATTATTATTTATTTGTACTTGTTCGTGTAGGTTACCTAAAGGGGGGTGAATAGGTGACTAGCGAATCTAATGATGAGTAATGAGGAATTAAAAACTATTTAAGCAAACTAAAAACTATTATGCAAAACACACCAAGTATAACATCAGAGTATAACCGAATTCCCGGTGAAGGGCTCTGAACTATCTCCTCAAGATTCCTCTAGATTAAGAGTTGAGGTGTCATTATGGCTCTCTTGGTTGAATACAAGTGTGAGCAAATAATCCCACGCATATATCTATAAGGCACAAGATATATCAAGCATATAAAAATAAAAGCAATGTAAGCATGTAAGATATAAATACAAGTGAGAGATAGAGAGCAATCGCAAACACGGGAGATTAGTTTTGAGGTTCGAGCACCCTTGCTCTATGTCCCCGCCTTCAAACACTATGAAGGATTTCCACTAAAAACGATCCCACCGGATCACTCGGTGCCGCAACACCTACTACGAGTTCACATTAGAACTCCTTGGACTCAGTAGTCCCTCTCTTGTTCCCGCAAGAATAACACACGCAAGCACACTAGCTTGCTGAGGTCGCACCTCTACACCATGCTCCAAAAGAACTTAAAACAACACAAACCCGCAAGTTCACCTCCTCAAATATAAGAATGAAACACTTGGTGATCTTTACACTTGGACCCAAAAACACTCTCATAACAACTCTCCTATAGGTGGATATAGCAATGGAAAGCTCAATTATGTGTGAGAAAAAACATGGATAGATTTGTGGTAAAAAAAACTCAAGAAATCTCTTTTGAAAAACACTCTTGCAAGCTCTCCTTTTGATATGGAAGTTTTATCTCTAAAAACAAGTGGAGAAAACCTCTACAATATATGGGAAAAACTAGCTTGAAACCCCTCTTCAAATCTTATAGAAAACAGCTCAAAATAGCCCATATAAATAGGCTTCAAAACTAGCCGTTGGGGACAACTCAGCAGGAAATCTTGTTGTCGGTCGACCGCCGGTCAACCAGCCAACAATTGGATTTCTGACAGCTGTGCCACCGTCGACTGCCCTGGTCGACAGAGGTCGGATCCAGAGAGCTCTGCTCTCTGGCCGGTCGACCGCCTGGTCGACCGGGGCCAGATCTAGAGAGCAAAGCTTTTTGGACGGTCGACCGCCCGGTCAGCCAATTGGCCGCGTACGTTTTATGCACGTCGGTCGACTGCCCGGTCAACCGACTCTGGCTCGGCCGACCGGTCGGTCGACCGCCATAAGACCTGGTCAGACATTTTCAGAGATTAAAACTTGGTTTATATTTTCTTATAAAATCTCACAAACTCACTAAAAATCTATAAAAATGAGTTCTTTGAAATACCTTAAAATACAAATATGTGTGATCAAAACTCAATACATATTACAAACTTTTAAACCATTTTTGTAATATAGAAATTTTTCCTTAAACAAAAATCTGTATTTTTCAAAATCAATCTTTTATTTGAAAACCGATTTTTTCAAAACTTCTCCAAATACAAAAACAGGATATTTTAATTGCTTTTGAAGATTAGTGTGTATGGATATGATCCAATATATATATATGATGAATTATCTATATTTTTAACAATAAGCTCTAAAATAAGTTTTGATAAATCCAAAACCATATTTTTCTAAACTCAAAACTATCTTATGAAAACACATATGAATTTGTGTGTTGTATATATGAACTTGAGCAATCCACAACTAATCTATCCTTTACATTTTATCTGAAAACAAATGTTAATACTTACAAACATGACACAAGTCTTCTGAAAATCTTCTCTTGAAAATCTTCTTCTCCTTCTTGACTGGTCCAAAACTTTTATTCAATGAGCTAGACTCCTCTTGTGTACTTGATGCGATCTTGATGCGCGAGCTCTTGAATCAACACGTGCTAGCTCCAAAACTTGACTTTGAATCCTTTATTGAAGCTAAACACCTACTAAGATCTTGATCAAATATCTGAGACTAATTAAACACAAGATCATTAGAATTATAACTACATGAGTTAATCATCATCAAAACTAGAGCGATGAGCCTTTGGGCCAACAATCTCCCCCTTTTTGATGATGACAAAACTCATAGAGTTAATATGCATGGATTAAAGTTAAGCCTCATAGAAGCCCCCTCTCAACTCATGCATAGCAATAAATATAAAGATATTCAATAAAGTGCATGAAACTAAGCAAACATATATGTATAAACAAGGAGATAAACATGCATAAACTCACCAAATTCTTCTCCCTTTTTGCAAAACAAGACATATATGTATAAACAAGAAATAAACATGCATATATAAACTATCAAAATTCTTCTCCCCCTTTGTCAATTCATCAACAAAGAGGCGAAAACAATTCAAATAATAATGATATATATGCTATTAAATTCATGAAAAAGAGACGTGAAGTTAGCTCTTTCTGCATATATGCATTACATAAAGAAGGGATGACAAAACCCTAACCAACATAAAACATAATATATAATGTATAAGCAGAGATGTCAAGCTCCCTACACACGTGTACCACATAAAGAAGAGATGTCAAGCCTCGATATAAGATACACTCAACATGAATCTATATATAGAAGAGATGTTAAGCTCCCCTTGCATATAGGCAATACATATCAAGAAATTTTGAAATCACTTCAAAATAAATTTGGAAATCTCTTAAGTCAACAGAATAAATTTTGAGATACCACTTGTAAATAAACAAAATTTTAAGATACCACTTGTAAATAAATAAATTTTTTGATACCACTTGTAGGTTATTGATACCACTAGAAATATCTTATAAATTATTGATATCAATTAAAGAGTAAAATATGAAATATATTTTGATACCAATTAAATGTCAATTAAAATACCAATTGAAAACAATGCTTAAGCTTATAAAAATTACAATTTACATTTAAAAAAATTACTCAAACTTAGCATAAACATAATTTTTACTTTAAACATGTAAGGATATTGTAAATCAAGCACAATCAAATCATTATGTGTGTATGAAAGTGAAAATACCAATTGAAATTTGAAGCATATATATTTAAGAAAACACATATGAGTATACAAAAGTAGAATTTCATGAAGTTCATGTGTATAACTCATAACTACCTCCCTATTCATGCACATATTTAAAGATTTTCAATTTAGAGCATACAAGGCATGGTCGCTCATCCAACCGCCCTTAAAGGGTAGAAGTTTTCAAAAAAATTTGAAAATAGTTGTAAATTGAAAACACTACCAAATGAACAATAAATAACTAGTTAAAGTAATTTTTTTTTATAAAAACTAGTTAAAGATTCTTCAAACATGAAATCAAATCATATGTATATCATGAAACATTGCTAAGTACACAAAAATTGACACTCGAATAAAGCTCAAAAATTATGCTCATGAAACAAAGTCATGATTAAACAAAGAATTGTGAGTGCACAAGAATCATGTGAATAGCATATTCAAGAAAATAATCAATAAATGCTCAAAATAAATATGAATTTCTTTTATCAAAAACATGAAAATCATAAACATTTTTTTTCAACAAACTTTAAGGTATATGTATGTTCTATCAAAACTAAAAATATACATATATATCCCAAGCACAAAAGAGTCCATAATAGAATTTGCATGAAGGCAAGTGACTCTAGGGTATACATGTATATTTATAAGTTTTAGACAAAAGCAACATATATATGAAGCAAAACATATACAAAAATAGGTAAAACAAGAATAAATGAAAGAATCATCAAAACTAGATTATACATGTACATGTCATGAGTACAAATGAGCAATGAAGTACAAAATATAAGAATCAAATATTACTCACTACTTATATAAGTGTATAGATACAAGTTTTAATAAAAACTACATCTAAACAAGTACTCACCACACGAAGTACAAAATCAAAACATGCTATAAATATTTATATAAAATCATGTAAACTAAATGAGAGTTTAGAGATAGTTATCAAACCATATGAATTATTCTCTAAGTCTCCAAAATATGGTGGTCCTCCCACCAAACTTTCTTGATAGCGATGCATCAATAGGGTATGTCCATCTAGCTGCATATGCATCCACCACCAAGGCACCATACCTCTCACATCATATGAGAGCCCACACCTACATCAAACACAAGAGATGAAGATTTTGGTACCCATTTTCTTTTGGGTCCATGGGGGTTAGCACCATAAGGAACCTAAACATTTTATTTGTAAAATTTACATGATTTAGTCTATCAAAGCAAAATCATGTAAGATGGCCTTTGCGGTCACAATGTGTACATTTGTATACTCTAGCATGCATATGAGGATGAGTGTGATCATGACGTGCATAGTGTGCATATGTATGCCGTGGGTTATATGCATGAATATGTGGCTTGTTTTTTTGAAACAAGGTTTCCAATTTATTATGATTAAATGCACAATTGCTCAAAGTTGAACTCAAACAATTAATTCTATTTTTCAAAACTTGAATCTCATTTTTATCAATATTAGCATGAAGAGCATGACATGA
This sequence comes from Agave tequilana, assembly GCA_038442645.1. NCBI lineage: Eukaryota > Viridiplantae > Streptophyta > Magnoliopsida > Asparagales > Asparagaceae > Agave > Agave tequilana. Next base: position 52,846 of record JAVJIF010028458.1, on the reverse strand, counting down.
ATGAGAATCAACAATCTTTTTCTTTTTAGAAATGTTTTCTTTTCTTTTAAAATAATTTTTCTTTTCAAAGAGCTGTTTTCTTTCAAATTAATCTCTTTTTCTTTTTCCACCAAACTAATTTTATTTTTAAAGAATTATTTCCCTCACAAATATCATTTAATTTAGAAGATAAGGAAATATTCTCCATTTTCAAAAATTTATTTTCGTTGAAACACATGCAAATTTAATTTTAAAGAGTCATTTTCTTTTAACAAAAGAAGTGTTTCCTTTTTAATTTATTGTTATCAATTTTAATGAATCATACTTTTAAAGAAGTTTTTGACAAAAAGATGAAAGCTCATCATAAGACATGTCAATATCTTCTTCTAACTCGGATTCAGAATTTACCTCAAGGGGGTATCCCCTTGGACCATATAGCATATGTTGGAAGCATCACTTCCATCATCCGAGTCCCTCCCCACATAGTATTGCTTTTATTCGCCAAGGGGGATATAGTGTTCCATAATATATAAAAGCCGAATCAAAATTAGTAACCCTAGATAAATATTCATCATTTAAGGTAGATCTTAAAGCATGAAGGGCTTTTGCATAGCCTCAAGGTTTTTGCCATTTAAATAATATGAATCTTTAATAGTAGTAAAATAAACATGAATACCTAGGGCTTTGAGGTACATTGACATCTTAACCTTTCAAATTTGGACGTTAAGAATATCAAACATAGGAGATGTCATAAAATCTATGTGTGTGTAAGCAAATATTATGATTAGCTAAAAGAGGATCTTTAACTCAAGGTTGTAAGACCAAATCAAGAGCACCAAGCTTTGATACCACTTGTAGGTTACCTAGAGGGGGGTGAATAGGTGACTAGCTAATCTAATGATGAATAATGCGAAATTAAAAACTATTTAAGCAAACTAAAAACTATTATGCAAAACACACCATGTACAACACAAGAGTGTAGCGGAATTCCCGGTGAAAGGCTTGGACTATCTCCTCAAGATTCCTCTAGATTAAGAGTTGAGGTGCCACTATGGCTCTCTTGTTGAATACAAGTGTGAGCAAATAATCTCAAGCATATATCAATAAGGCACAAGATATATCAAGCATATAAAGATAAAAGTAATGTAAGCATGCAAGATATAAACACAAGTGAGAGATAGAAAGAGCAATAGCAAACACGGGAGATTTGTTTCGAGGTTCGAGCACCCTTGCTCTACGTCCCCAACTTTAACACTATGAAGGATTTTCACTAAAAACGATCCCACCGGATTACCCGGTGCCGTAACACCTACAACGAGTTTACACTAAAACTCCTTGGACTCACTAGTCCCTCTCTTGTTCCACAAAAACAACACACGCAAGCATACTAGCTTGCCGAGGCCGCACCTCTATACTGAGCTCCCACAAGAACTTGAAACAACACGAACCCACAAGTTCACCTTCTCAAATACAAGAATGAAATACTTGGTGATCTCTACACTTGGATCACCCAAAACACTCTCACAACAACTCTCCTATAGGATTGATAAAGCAATGGAAAGCTCAAGTATGTGTGAGATAAAACTTGGATAGATTTGTGGTGAAAAACTCAAGAAACTCTTTTGAAAAACACTCTTGTAAACTCTCCTTTTGATATGAAAGTTTTAGCTCTAAAACAAGTAGAGAAAACCTCTATAATATATGAGAAAAACTAGCTTGAAAACCCTCTTCAAATCTTATAGAAAACAACCCAAAATAGCCCCATATAAATAGGCTTCAAAAAACTAGCCGTTGGGGACAACTCAGCAGGAAATCCTACTGTCGGTCGACCGCCCGTTGACCAGCAACGGTCAGATTTCTGACCGTTGTGCCACCAGTTGACCGCCTGGTCACCGAGACCGGATCCAGAGAGCAGAGCTCTATAGCCGATCGACCGCACGGTCGACCAGGGCCAGATCCAGATAGCAGAGCTCTCTGCACGATCGACTACCCGGTCGACCGTCCCACCAGCCAATTGGTCGTGCACGTTTTGTGCACATCGATCGACTGCCCGGTCGACCGACTTCTAGCTCAGTTGACCGGTCGGTCGATCGCCAGAAGACCTGGTCAGACATTTTTAGGGATTAAAACTTGGTTTTATATTTTCTTATAAAATCCCAAAAAATTACTAAAAATCTACAAAAATGAGTTCTTTGAAATACTTTGAAATAAAATATGTGTAATTAAAACTCAACACATATTACAAACTTTTTGAACCATTTTTGTAATATAGAAATTTTACCTTAAACAAAAATTCGTATTTTTCAAAATCAATCTTTTATTTGAAAACCGATTTTTTCAAAACTTCTCCAAATACAAAAATAGGATGTTTTAAACACTTTTGAAGCTTAATGTGTATGGATATGATCCAATACACACATATATGATGAAAATCTATATTTTTGACAATAAGCTCTAAAATAAGTTTTGATAAATCCAAAACCATATTTTTTCTAAACTCAAAACTATCTTATGAAAACACATATGAATTTTGTGTTGTATATATGAACTTGAGCAATCCACAACTAATCTATCCTTTACATTTTATCTGAAAACAAATGTTAATACTTACAAACATGATACAAGTCTTCTGAAAATCTTCTCTTGAAAATCTTCTTCTCCTTCTTGACTTGGTCCAAAACTTTGATCCAATGAGCTAGACTCCTCTTGCGGCTTGATGTGATCTTGATGCACGAGCTCTTGAGTCAACACGTGCTAGCTCTAAAACTTGACTTTGAATCCTTTGTTGAAGCTAAACACCTACTAAGATCTTGATCAAATATCTGAGACTAATTAAATACAAGATCATTAGTACTATAACTATGTAAGTTGATCATCATCAAAACTAGAGTGATGGGCCTTTGGGTCAACAGTTCGGTATTAACATTTTCTACAGGTACTCTTTTCTAGCCTCCGGGCTTAATCGCTCTACGTTTCTTTTTGCTCTGCCGGCAGGCGAGCTTAATGCTCTGCGCTTTATTAGCTAGCTCTGTCGTGAGCGTAGCTACGCTGTATGTGACAACATATACATTCGCTTCTCCACGTGTGTCTAGTTATGCTGCGAGCGTGGCTTCGCATGTGCGTTAGTTGGACATTCATATGTGCCTTCGCTGTAAGCGTCAAGTAGCATCGCAAGTGTGGTTTCACCGTGTGTGTTAATGTGTGTTCATATGCTAGCTTCGCCACGAGCACCAGCTTTGCCGTGCGGGTTAGCCTAGAGCTGCATGCTACCTTCACCAGGAGTCTAGCTCCATCGTGTGCCTAGCGTTTATATATGGCTAACACGATCTAGCTATACTTCAGCCCTGCTCAGCTCCACTTGTTTGCTTATCTGTCTATTCAGTCCTATTCAATTCTGCTTAATTGATATTGATTGTTCATCAAATGTCATATTTTTAGTCATATTTTCACATTTATTTTTATATAATATTGCTATGTAATTGCATTTCTACTAGTAATGTGCAGGCCTTCATTAATAAAAAAAGAAGCCCAAAGAAGCCTAAAAGCCAAAAAAAAGCCAATAAAAATTTAGAGTTTAATAATACAATCCTATTTGGAGTTTAAAAGGAAATTCCAATAAATTCAGAGTTCTAAATTAATTTAGACTACGATTCAGACTGAACACTTTTTAATATTTTAATTATAACTTTCTTCACAGAAACTCAAATTTGATGATTCAACATGCTCCAGAGGACTTAAATGACTATAATGCTTATGTTGATCACTGTTTTCAATCCATCATTGATAAGTCATATTCAGCATTTAACATGTCTACTAGCTGCAATTCAGAATTGAAATCTCACATAAAATCTAAATAAATCAAATCAAGTTTGGAGATAAGGGGAGAATTCAAATACAAAATTTTATATTAGCTTTCTCTCCAAATCAAGAGAAAGGGTATTATCTTAATATTCAAGGTTCAAATTTAAGTTTTGAAGATATATCTCTTGATAGGTGCAAAACTTCTATTAAGAGTCTATCCACTACTTCTAGTATAAATAAAGAGGTAGAGTATAGGGAAAAGGCATCTCATCTCAGACACCAGAATGCTGAAAGGTAATAGAGATGAGAGTTTTGTGGGTTGTAATACGAGTTTTGGAGAAAATCGAAAGTTATGTAATGATGATTCTTTAATGAAATTCAGTATTCTCCAATAAAGATCGTGCACCATTTCAGTCTAAGCTTACTTTTCTATATAATTTTTGTGATGTGATTCTTTCTTTTTAATTTCATGTTCTACTTTATGCTTTTCTCATGCATGCCATCTTTTCTTTTCAGTTGCTAGTTCCTCTACTTTCCTAGCTTTCAACATTGTTTGGAGGAGGGAGATGTCAAGGCGACGAGAAGGAACAAGTCTTATGTCAATTCCAGGTTCTATCTTTCTTTTGCCTTTCTCTCTCTTTTTTTCTTCATCGCTTTATTTACTTAGCCTTCGCATCGGTTAGTATTTCTTTTTCTCTTACTTTAGATTTTAATGCTTATAAATTTTAATTTATAGAAGAAGATTCAAACTTTCATCCAAATATTTCCCAACTAGATTAAAATTAAATTTAGATTTTTAAGAACCAAGTTTAACATGACTCTGTGGATTCGATCCTTTTCTTGCCACTATACGATTCTTTAAAAGATTCTAGTAAGATTAGGTTTTTCTATAATTTGTAAGTGGTTCAAGAACATGCAGTTTTTCATGCCTTTCGAACTACGAACAACTATCTATCATGTATTGTCTAGCTCTTCTTGTCTACTTGCTTATCTAGTCTCATCAGTCTTGCTAGCCTCCTCAGTTCTACCTAGCCTACTTGCTTGTTTGCCTGCTTGCCTATCCAGTACGGTCTAACCCCGATTGCTTGCTTGCCTATTCGTCACTTCAGTTTTGCTTATCCTACATTGCTTGCTTGTCTACTTGTCTGTTTAACCTTCCTAGTTCATTTGTTTGTCCAGTCTTGTTTATCCCTGTTGGTCTGCTTGTCTATACAGTTCAGTCTAACTCCGCTTGTCTACTTGCTCGCTCGCTTGCTTGCTTAATGGCTTATCTATCCAATCCTGCTTGTCTGCTTGTCCGCTAATCCTGTTCAAACTTCTTGTTGACTTGCCTGCTTGTTCTCTACCCTCTTGTCTGCTTGATGGCTTATTTAATATAATTATTGTTGTGAAGAGTTTGAAATATTCTTTTACTTTGTATTTATAAAATAACTTGTGTGATCGGTTACTTGATTGATGTTGTACCCTTGTATTTACTTATACTATTATGCTGTTGTACTCTTGATACTGACATCTGAATTATTACTGCATCATCACATAACATACCTGTACCTGAACCCGAAGGTACGGCGTATGGAGCTAAGTGTCACACAGAGCAAAGTGTCATGTCAAAAACATGGCATGGATACCACTTAGGTCTGTAGGGGTTCCTCTAGAGTCCACATCGCGTCCTCCATACCCCTAGTTACATATATTATATTATTGACCTGATTCATTACTCATAATGCCCGGTCCGCATATGGTGTATGCCACTAAGTACCACACGGAGCAAATTATCACACTACACACGTTGTGGGGGCCACCTCTTGAGATCCATGGGGGCCACCTCTAGAGTCCAACATTACGTTTGTGGTACACCTGCCCTCTGACCCAGCACTTGGCACTTAACAGTAATAATTTAGAAACGTGTAATATATGGTCTCTCTTTCGTTTGGATACTGGTACTCACATATCAGATCTAAATGAGTTCTATTGGAGTGCATGTTCTGAAGGGGAACACCTAGAGGGGGGTGAATAGTGTTAGTGCTAATCTAAAACTTAATGCAAAACTAAGTGTGCTAAATGCGGAAGCTAATGCAAATCTTGCACAAACTTAATACAACACAACAAGTGTAGCCGAATTCCCCGTGAAGGGCTCTGGACTAACTCCTCTTGATTCCCCTTGAATGGGTTGAGGTGCTATGTGAAGCTCTTGATGGTTAAGTATAAGTTAGGCACACACAAGCAAGCCAAGCAAATCTGGATGAATAGCATTAAGAATATATGCAAGGCAACACAAGCAAATGGATATGTATGATATGAATTATGCTCAACACAAGCAAATATGATATGATGTTATGTAAGATGTTTTGCACAAATGTAAAGAGAGAGAGTTTAGAGACAAGTGGATCAAACGCAAACACAATGATATGTTTCGAGGTTCGAGCACCCTTGCTCTACATCCCCGCCTACACCACCGTGTAGGATTTCCAATCCACTATACCGTCCACCGAGGACTCCCACCGAGGGAACCTTCACCGAGAAGGATTTGTACAACAATGGAGTACCTAACTCCTCTCTCAAACAACCACCTCACAACCGAGGGTAGGCCGTAGCCAATACAACGACCAATCCACCTCACACTTGAGGGATACAAACCAACAACCAACTCCACCTCACCAAGAGGGAGTAACACCAATCTCCACTTCACAATAGAGGGAGCAAACCAACAACCCAAATCACAATCTCAACCTCTACCAAAGAGGGAGCAACCAAGAAATCAAGGGTTTACAACAAGTGGTATCTTTCAACCACAAACCTCATTCCTTTTCTTTTTCCACAAAAACAAGATCCTAAATAGATTAGGATAGAAGATATAACTCAAGTGTGGAAAACACAAGTGTTTTGATCAAAGAAAATCTCTTGGGAAAATACCAAAATGATATGGAGATAAAGAACAAGAAATCAATTCCCAAAAACTTGTTTTCTTTGAAAATAACAAAACACTTAAAAACAATTAAGATTGATCTTTTGGCACTTAAAACTCTTTTGAAAACTTTTTTAAAACACTGAAGAAGTCAGGAAAAATTTGCTCTAAAAAACTTAGCCAAAAAACCAAAGAGATGGGGCTTTTATAGGCCCATCAGAAAACTAGCCGTTAGAGCTGAGCTGGCAGCTCTGACAGGCAACGGTCGACCGGCCCGGTCGACCGCCAACGGTCGGAAATATGACCGTTGGGCAACTGCGGTCGACCGGCCCGGTCGACCGAAACAAACAGAGAGCACTGTAAGTGCTCCGGTCGACCGGCGCGGTCGACCGTCCCAGTGCCTCCAAACGTGCACAGAATTGTGCACGTCGGTCGACCGGCCCGGTCGACCGACCTCAGCCCTAGTCGACTAGTCAGGCTACTAGTCGACTTGGTTGAAGCCTGGAACAAAAAACTGGTCAGAAAAACAATGTAAAATATTTTATAAAAATCTTTTATCTTTTCTGAAAATCCCATAAAACTTGTTTTAACATTTTGTATTGAAACACAAACTTGTGATAAAAATTTCAAGACATATATCAATCATATCAATTCATTTTTGTGTCTTGCCAATTTATCAAAACCAACACTTGTATTTTATCAAACTTGATTTTTCAACACATGAATAGGGACATCAAAATAAGCTTGTATAGGAAGTTAAAACCATGTATGTATATCTAGAACATATCTAATATACATAAAAACTATTTAAGCTTGTTTGATCTACTATTCATGAAAAACCAAAATCCAAAACATAAATTTTTTGTGTGTTGTGCACTTGAGCATATCAACTATACTAAACTTTACAAATGGATCTAAAAACACACTATCTAAACTATAGATACCTAAGTCTTCTTGACGATCTTCATCTTCAAGTAGACTTGCTCCAAAACTCCATCCATGGGCTAGGCAATGTGTGATCTTGACGCTTTGGCCCTGGAATCATCATGAAAAGCTTCTAAATACCTTGTTGAAGCTAATCACCAACTAATATCTTGGTTAATGATCTGAAACTTAAACAACACAAGATTATTAGTAAACATAACTACATGAGTTAATCATCATCAAAACTAGAGTGGAAGGCCTTTAGGCCAACAATCTCCCCTTTTTGATGATGACAAAACTCATGGAGTTATATATGCATGGATTAAAGTTAAGCTTCAAAGAAGCTCCCCCTTAACTCATGCATAGACATAAATAATAAGATATGGAAATGAAGCACATGAATATGTATGCAAGTATGGAGATAAAACATGCAACAAGCATAAATCAAAATCTTTTTCTCCTATTTGCAATACAAGAACATATATGCATAATGAGGAAGACAAATACTTCTCCCCCTTAAACAATGAAAACATGCATATAAACTCAAACTCAAGACTTCTCCCCCTTTTTGTCAATCATCAACAAAGGGTTCAAAGTAAAATCAAATCAAACAAATTTTTCTCCCCTTTTTGTCAAACAAAAAGATCAAGAAGGGGTTAAACAATCCAAACAATAAAACAATGTTCTCCCCCTTTTGTCTAAAACAAAAACAAGGTCAATAAGGGGTGACTATAAACAACATGATATCAATAGATAAATATGTCAATGAAGCATCTTGATATCAATAGAAAATAAACAAAGATCAATAGATGATATATGCTATATACATTCATGAAGAGGAAGACGCTAAGTTAGCTTTCCTACACATATGCATTACATGAAGGAGGGATGTTAAGCCCTAATTCACATAACACACGCTATGTAATGCATAAGAGGAGATGCGAAGCTCCCCCTACACACGTGTACCACATAACGAAGAGATGTTAAGCTCTTCAATACAAGATACACTCATCATGAATCTATATGCATATAGTCAATACAAATAAAAACTTTTGTATTTTTCTTAAAAAAAATTAGATACCAATTTTAAGCAAAAACACATGAAATATCTTGATATCAATTGAAATTAAACATAATAAATTTTGAATGTCTAAATAAAATTTTGATACCAATTGTAAATAATTTTCATATTAACCATATGATACCAATAAGAAATTTTCAATCATAAAGTAAGGGAGTGGGAAACAAATATCAATTGAAAAATCACCAATTGAAAGACAAAATTAAATTTTCTCCCCCTTTATGAAATACCAACTAAAAAGATGCATGGGCTTGATACCAATTAAAAAATAATCAATTAAAATAAAATTGAATCTCAAGCACTAGCATAAACAAGATTTGTGAAAAATTTATATCTTAAACACAAATAAAACTGTATGAAATAGAATGAGTACCAATCATCAATAGATGATACCAATTGAAAATATACATACACAATAAACATATGAGTATACAAAATGATCAAAATGATACCAATTGAAAGAGTTCAATGATAACAATTGACATAGCAATAAGTTCAAGTGTATACATCATATTACAATACCTCCCAATCAAGGTTCAAGTTTTAAATGATTTTCATTTAAAGCATACAAGACCATGATCTCCTATCCGTCCGCCCATAGAAGGTAGGGGTTTCAAAAATAGATTTGAAAATATAGTTTAGTTTGAAAATCTCTACCATAGTGAAGAATACCGTAACTAGTTAAATAAAAAAATCTTTTAAACTAGTACGAAATCCTTCAAGCAAGGAATACAACAAAATAGTTTTTTTCATGAAATAAGAAATCCACATGAAAATCAACACTCTAATCCAATTAAGCACAATTTGACTCATGAAAACAAAACATGAGCAAGCAATAAATGTGAGTGTCCATATAAAGTGTGAATATCATAATCATGAAAATTTTTCATTAAGCTCAATTATTTCTTAAACATTGAAAACACGAGAATCATCAAAACTTATTTAACCTTCATGGCATATGTATGTCTAATACAAACTAAAGTATACATACATATCCAAAACACAACGAGTCCACAAAATATATGCATTAAGGCACGTGGCTCTAGGATAAACATGTATATCTAATAGTTGGACAAGATAGACATATACATGAAGTTAAACAATTAAACACAAAATCAAGAAAAGCTAAATCTTCACCAAAACACATTTCATTTCAAGGTATATGTATGAATTGTCAACACAATAAGTATACATACATATCCCTAAACACAATTGAGTCCATATATAGATTTGCATGAAAGGCAAATGACTCAAGGGGTATATATGTATATCTTAAGGTTTGGCAATACAAACATATACATGAAGTGAAAAACTCATAAAACAAATCTAAAAATGGAATACAAGTTTGAAATATATGAATCATTAAAACTAGACTATACTAGCACATCTAATGGGTTCAAATAAACAATCAAGCTCAAACATATATAAATTTATTTGTGGCCCACTATATGTACAAGTATAAATCCTAGTCTTAATGAAAACTAACATCTAAACAAGTAATCTTAACAAGAAGCATCAAAACACAATATAGAAATCATCATGATAAAACTAAAACATGATTACTATGTAAATTCACATGTATTAGATTCATGATGTACATTATAGCTTAAACAAAAGTGAGAACACTATGAATGGGTTCATGCAAGCATGTGTGTCTCAAATACTATACATGTATGTCAAGGATCTAATAATTATGGCATTTACATACTAATCCATAGACAATGAAACCTGCTATAAAACATCAAAGATATAAAATACAAATCATATATGATCAATATGTACATGCATGTGCATTAGATCTAGGTCATACAAATTAGTTTAACCAAGGTGAAAACACAAAAATATAAGTCCATATAAAACATGGATGTTTCAACCAACTAATAAGTATAGCACTAATCTAATTAACATGGCATGTTCATGATAATCACTAAACATCAAATCATGCTATGAAAGATAAACATGGAAAGCATGTAAACATAAGGAGTTAGAGATTCAATACCAAAACCAATGAGGGCACCGCTCCTTGTCTCCAAAACATGGTGGTCATCTCCACCAAATCTTCCCTTGAAAGTGATGCATCAATTGATTTCCTTTAAGTCCGGAATGCATCCACTCCAAGGTGTCATCACTCTCACGTCATGTGAGAGCCCACACCTACATCAAAAACTTTAGGGGTGGTCTTTGGTACCCATATCTTCTTGGGTCCATGGGGGTTAGTACCTTCTCTAACCAAACAAATTTCTTTGCTAAATTCTCAACATGTAAACGATCATAGCAAAATTTAGCAAGATGGCCTTTTCGGCCACAATGTGTACATGTGTACACATGAGCATACAAGTGTTGATGGTGTCCGTGTGGAGCATGTGTATGCCGTGGAGGGTGTGCATGCATAAAAGTTGGAACTTGTTTCTTTCGAACCAAGGTTTCCAAGCGTGTATGGTTCTTAGCACATTGGCTCATAGTGGAGCCCAAACAATCAACCATCTTCTTAAGCAAGCAAATATCATCATTAATCTTAGAAGAAGAAGTGTGGCATGCAATAGGTAGAGTGTGTGATACTACCCTAGCATGGCAAACATGAGCATCAATCTTATTTTGTAAAACAACATTTTTCTTTAAACACACATCTAAATCATTTGAAATAGAAATTATTTTATTTTTCAAATCAACATTCTCTTTTAAAACAAAATCAATTTTTGAAGATAAGTTTTCATTTTTCTTCAAAATAGCATGGCAATCATTTTAGTTTTTAAAAATTCATTTTCTTTTAGTGCAAGTTCCAATTGAGATCTCAATGAATCCCTTCATTATAGACCTCAACCTTCTCTTGCAAAAAACAATCAAGTCTAGAATGCAAACTCTTATTTTCTTTTTCAATTTCTAGACTTTTCTTTTTCAAAATCTTATATTTTTCAATTAATTTTCACATACAATAGATAGTTCTTCATTCAAAACATGGGGATCAACAAAATCATTTGAAGAACTAGCACAATCATCATTATCTAAGTGGGATTCCGAATGTACCTCAAGGGAGTCATTCCCTTGGACCATGAAGCATTGTGACTCGGACTCTCCACTAGATTCCTCTTCTTGGATTTGCACTTGAAGCTCGGAGGTGGTGGTGGTTGTTGTCAATTTGTTCCACACTGCAAAGGCGGAATCAATGTTAGAAACACGTAAAAGATAATCTTTAGATAAAGTGCTTCTAATGGCCTCTAGGGCTTGTGCATTGGCCCCTATATGATTGCTATCACTAAGGAAGGATTCCTTGGTAATGGCAAGGTAAACTTTATGACCTAGGGTTTGTAAATAAACGGTCATCCTAATCTTCCAAACATGAATGTTTGAAGGGTCAAACATAGGTGGGGTCATGAAAGCCATGGTAAACTATATGAGTGTGCAAACAAGCAAATGCAAACAAGATTAGCAAGCAAATGGATCTCACTCCTAGGATGTTAAGCCTAAGTATCAGGAGCACCCGCTCTGATACCAATTGAAAGGAACACCTAGAGGGGGGGTGAATAGGTGTTAGTGCTAATCTAAAACTTAATGCAAAACTAAGTGTGCTAAATGCGGAAGCTAATGCAAATCTTGCACAAACTTAATACAACACAACAAGTGTAGCCGAATTCCCCGTGAAGGGCTCTGGACTAACTCCTCTTGATTCCCCTTGAATGGGTTGAGGTGCTATGTGAAGCTCTTGTTGGTTAAGTATAAGTTAGGCACACACACAAGCAAGCCAAGCAAATAAGGATGAATAGCAATAAGAATATATGCAAGGCAACACAAGCAAATAGATATGTATGATATGAATTATGCTCAACACAAGCAAATATGATATGATGTTATGTAAGATGCTTTGCACAATTGTAAAGAGAGAGAGTTTAGAGACAAGTGGATCAAACGCAAACACAATGATATGTTTCGAGGTTCGAGCACCCTTGCTCTACATCCCACCTACACCACCGTGTAGGATTTCCAATCCACTATACCGTCCACCGAGGACTCCCACCGAGGGAACCTTCACCGAGAAGGATTTGTACAACAATGGAGTACCTAACTCGTCTCTCAAACAACCACCTCACAACCGAGGGGTAGGCCCGTAGCCAATACAACAACCAATCCACCTCACACTTGAGGGATACAAACCAACAACCAACTCCACCTCACCAAGAGGGAGTAACACCAATCTCTACCTCACAATAGAGGGAGCAAACCAACAACCCAAATCACAATCTCAACCTCTACCAAAGAGGAGCAACCAAGAAATCAAGGGTTTACAATAAGTGGTATCTTTCAACCACAAACCTCATTCCTTTTTCTTTTTCCACAAAAACAAGATCCTAAATAGATTAGGATAGAAGATATAGCTCAAGTGTGGAAAACACAAGTGTTTTGATCAAAGAAAATCTCTTGGGAAAATACCAAAATGATATGGAGATAAAGAACAAGAAATCAATTCCCAAAACTTGTTTTCTTTGAAAATAACAAAACACTTAAAAACAATTAAGATTGATCTTTTGGCACTTAAAACTCTTTGAAAACTCTTTTAAAACACTGAAGAAGTCAGGAAAAATTTGCTCTAAAAAACTTAGCCAAAAACCCAAAGAGATGGGGCTTTTATAGGCCCATCAGAAAACTAGCCGTTAGAGCTGAGCTGGCAGCTCTGACAGGCAACGGTCGACCGGCCCGGTCGACCGCCAACGGTCGGAAATATGATCGTTGGGCAATGGCGGTCGACCGGCCCGGTCGACCGAAACAAACAGAGAGCACTGTAAGTGCTCCGGTCGACCGGCGCGGTCGACCGTCCTAGTGCCTCCAAACGTGCACAGAATTGTGCACGTCGGTCGACCGGCCCGGTCGACCGACCTCAGCCCTAGTCGACTAGTCAGGCTACTAGTCGACTTGGTTGAAGCCTGGAACAAAAACTGGGTCAGAAAAACAATGTAAAATATTTTATAAAAATCTTTTATCTTTTCTGAAAATCCCATAAAACTTGTTTTAACATTTTGTATTGAAACACAAACTTGTGATAAAAATTTCAAGACATATATCAATCATATCAATTCATTTTTGTGTCTTGCCAATTTTATCAAAACCAACACTTGTATTTTATCAAACTTGATTTTTCAACACATGAATAGGGACATCAAAATAAGCTTGTATAGGAAGTTAAAACCATGTATGTATATCTAGAACATATCTAATATACATAAAAACTATTTAAGCTTGTTTTGATCTACTATTCATGAAAACCAAAATCCAAAACATAAATTTTTGTGTGTTGTGCACTTGAGCATATCAACTATACTAAACTTTACAAATAGATCTAAAAACACACTATCTAAACTATAGATACCTAAGTCTTCTTGACGATCTTCATCTTCAAGTAGACTTGCTCCAAAACTCCATCCATGGGCTAGGCAATGTGTGATCTTGACGCTTTGGCCCTGGAATCATCATGAAAAGCTTCTAAATACCTTGTTGAAGCTAATCACCAACTAATATCTTGGTTAATGATCTGAAACTTAAACAACACAAGATTATTAGTAAACATAACTACATGAGTTAATCATCATCAAAACTAGAGTGGAAGGCCTTTAGGCCAACAATCTCCCCCTTTTGATGATGACAAAACTCATGGAGTTATATATGCATGGATTAAAGTTAAGCTTCAAAGAAGCTCCCCCTTAACTCATGCATAGACATAAATAATAAGATATGGAAATGAAGCACATGAATATGTATGCAAGTATGGAGATAAAACATGCAACAAGCATAAATCAAAATCTTTTTCTCCTATTTGCAATACAAGAACATATATGCATAATGAGGAAGACAAATACTTCTCCCCCTTAAACAATGAAAACATGCATATAAACTCAAACTCAAAGACTTCTCCCCCTTTTTGTCAATCATCAACAAAGGGTTCAAAGTAAAATCAAATCAAACAAATTTTTCTCCCCCTTTTTGTCAAACAAAAAGATCAAGAAGGGGTTAAACAATCCAAACAATAAAACAATGTTCTCTCCCTTTTGTCTAAAACAAAAACAAGGTCAATAAGGGGTGACTATAAACAACATGATATCAATAGATAAATATGTCAATGAAGCATCTTGATATCAATAGAAAATAAACAAAGATCAATAGATGATATATGCTATATACATTCATGAAGAGGAAGACGCTAAGTTAGCTTCCCTACACATATGCATTACATGAAGGAGGGATGTTAAGCCCTAATTCACATAACACACACTATGTAATGCATAAGAGGAGATGCGAAGCTCCCCCTACACACGTGTACCACATAACGAAGAGATGTTAAGCTCTTCAATACAAGATACACTCATCATGAATCTATATGCATATAGTCAATACAAATAAAAACTTTTGTATTTTTCTTAAAAAAAATTAGATACCAATTTTAAGCAAAAACACATGAAAATCTTGATATCAATTGAAATTAAACATAATAAATTTTGAATGTCTAAATAAAATTTTGATACCAATTGTAAATAATTTTCATATTAACCATATGATACCAATAAGAAATTTTCAATCATAAAGTAAGGGAGTGGGAAACAAATATCAATTGAAAAATCACCAATTGAAAGACAAAATTAAATTTTCTCCCCCTTTATGAAATACCAACTAAAAAGATGCATGGGCTTGATACCAATTTAAAAAATAATCATTAAAACAAAATTGAATCTCAAGCACTAGTATAAACAAGATTTTGTGAAAAATTTATATCTTAAACACAAATAAAAGTGTATGAAATAGAATGAGTACCAATCACCAATAGATGATACCAATTGAAAATATACATACACAATAAACATATGAGTATACAAAAGGATCAAAATGATACCATTGAAAGAGTTCAATGATACCAATTGACATAGCAATAAGTTCAAGTGTATACATCATATTACAATACCTCCCAATCAAGGTTCAAGTTTTAAATGATTTTCATTTTAAAGCATACAAGACCATGATCTCCTATCCGTCCGCCCATAGAAGGTAGGGGTTTTCAAAAATAGATTGAAAATATAGTTTAGTTTGAAAAATCTCTACCATAGTGAAGAATACCGTACTAGTTAAATAAAAAATCTTTTAAACTAGTACGAAATCCTTCAAGCAAGGAATACAACAAAATAGTTTTTTTCATGAAATAAGAAATCCACATGAAAATCAACACTCTAATCCAATTAAGCACAATTTTGACTCATGAAAATAAAACATGAGCAAGCAATAAATGTGAGTGTCCATATAAAGTGTGAATATCATAATCATGAAAATTTTTCATTAAGCTCAATTATTTCTTAAACATTGAAAACACGAGAATCATCAAAACTTATTTAACCTTCATGGCATATGTATGTCTAATACAAACTAAAATATACATACATATCCAAAACACAACGAGTCCACAAAATATATGCATTAAGGCACGTGGCTCTAGGATAAACATGTATATCTAATAGTTTGGACAAGATAGACATATACATGAAGTTAAACAATTAAACACAAAATCAAGAAAAGCTAAATCTTCACCAAAACACATTTCATTTCAAGGTATATGTATGAATTGTCAACACAATAAGTATACATACATATCCCTAAACACAATTGAGTCCATATATAGATTTGCATGAAAGGCAAATGACTCAAGGGTATATATGTATATCTTAAGGTTTGGCAATACAAACATATACATGAAGTGAAAAACTCATAAAACAAATCCAAAAATGGAATACAAGTTTGAAATATATGAATCATTAAAACTAGACTATACTAGCACATCTAATGGGTTCAAATAAACAATCAAGCTCAAACATATATAAATTTATTTGTGGCCCACTATATGTACAAGTATAAATCCTAGTCTTAATGAAAACTAACATCTAAACAAGTAATCTTAACAAGAAGCATCCAAAACACAATATAGAAATCATTATGATAAAACTAAAACATGATTACTATGTAAATTCACATGTATTAGATTCATGATGTACATTATAGCTTAAACAAAAGTGTGAACACTATGAATGGGTTCATGCAAGCATGTGTGTCTCAAATACTATACATGTATGTCAAGGATCTAATAATTATGGCATTTACATACTAATCCATAGACAATGAAACCTGCTATAAAACATCAAAGATATAAAATACAAATCATATATGATCAATATGTACATGCATGTGCATTAGATCTAGGTCATACAAATTAGTTTAACCAAGGTGAAAACACAAAATATAAGTCCATATAAAACATGGATGTTTCAACCAACTAATAAGTATAGCACTAATCTAATTAACATGGCATGTTCATGATAATCACTAAACATCAAATCATGCTATGAAAGATAAACATGGAAAGCATGTAAACATAAGGAGTTAGAGATTCGATACCAAAACCAATGAGGGCACCGCTCCTTGTCTCCAAAACATGGTGGTCATCTCCACCAAATCTTCCTTGAAAGTGATGCATCCAATTGATTTCCTTTAAGTCCGGAATGCATCCACTCCAAGGTGTCATCACTCTCACGTCATGTGAGAGCCCACACCTACATCAAAAACTTTAGGGGTGGTCTTTGGTACCATATCTTCTTGGGTCCATGGGGGTTAGTACCTTCTCTAACCCAAACAAATTTCTTTGCTAAATTCTCAACATGTAAACGATCATAGCAAAATTTAGCAAGATGGCCTTTTCGGCCACAATGTGTACATGTGTACACATGAGCATACAAGTGTTGATGGTGTCCGTGTGGAGCATGTGTATGCCGTGGAGGGTGTGCATGCATAAAAGTTGGAACTTGTTTCTTTCGAACCAAGGTTTCCAAGCGTGTATGGTTCTTAGCACATTGGCTCATAGTGGAGCCCAAACAATCAACCATCTTCTTAAGCAAGCAAATATCATCATTAATCTTAGAAGAAGAAGTGTGGCATGCAATAGGTGGAGTGTGTGATACTACCTAGCATGGCAAACATGAGCATCAATCTTATTTTGTAAAACAACATTTTTCTTTAAACACACATCTAAATCATTTGAAATAGAAATTATTTTATTTTCAAATCAACATTCTCTTTAAAACAAAATCAATTTTGAAGATAAGTTTTCATTTTTCTTCAAAATAGCATGGCAATCATTTTAGTTTTTAAAAATTCATTTTCTTTTAGTGCAATTCCAATTGAGATCTCAATGAATCCCTTTCATTATAGACCTCAACCTTCTCTTGCAAAAAAACAATCAAGTCTAGAATGCAAACTCTTATTTTCTTTTTCAATTTCTAGACTTTTCTTTTCAAAATCTTATATTTTTCAATTAATTTTTCACATACAATAGATAGTTCTTCATTCAAAACATGGGGATCAACAAAATCATTTGAAGAACTAGCACAATCATCATTATCTAAGTGGGATTCCGAATGTACCTCAAGGAGTCATTCCCTTGGACCATGAAGCATTGTGACTCGGACTCTCCACTAGATTCCTCTTCTTGGATTTGCACTTGAAGCTCGGAGGTGGTGGTGTTGTTGTCAATTTGTTCCACACTGCAAAGGCGGAATCAATGTTAGAAACACGTAAAAGATAATCTTTAGATAAAGTGCTTCTAATGGCCTCTAGGGCTTGTGCATTGGCCCTTATATGATTGCTATCACTAAGGAAGGATTCCTTGGTAATGGCAAGGTAAACTTTATGACCTAGGGTTTGTAAATAAACGGTCATCCTAATCTTCCAAACATGAATGTTTGAAGGGTCAAACATAGGTGGGGTCATGAAAGCCATGGTAAACTATATGAGTGTGCAAACAAGCAAATGCAAACAAGATTAGCAAGCAAATGGATCTCACTCCTAGGATGTTAAGCCTAAGTATCAGGAGCACCCGCTCTGATACCAATTGAAAGGGAACACCTAGAGGGGGGGTGAATAGGTGTTAGTGCTAATCTAAAACTTAATGCAAAACTAAGTGTGCTAAATGCGGAAGCTAATGCAAATCTTGCACAAACTTAATACAACACAACAAGTGTAGCCGAATTCCCCGTGAAGGGCTCTGGACTAACTCCTCTTGATTCCCCTTGAATGGGTTGAGGTGCTATGTGAAGCTCTTGTTGGTTAAGTATAAGTTAGGCACACACACAAGCAAGCCAAGCAAATAAGGATGAATAGCAATAAGAATATATGCAATGCAACACAAGCAAATAGATATGTATGATATGAATATGCTCAACACAAGCAAATATGATAGGATGTTATGTAAGATGCTTTGCACAATTGTAAAGAGAGAGAGTTTAGAGACAAGTGGATCAAACGCAAACACAATGATATGTTTCGAGGTTCGAGCACCCTTGCTCTACATCCCCACCTACACCACCGTGTAGGATTTCCAATCCACTATACCGTCCACCGAGGACTCCCACCGAGGGAACCTTCACCGAGAAGGATTTGTACAACAATGGAGTACCTAACTCCTCTCTCAAACACCACCTCACAACCGAGGGGTAGGCCCGTAGCCAATACAACAACCAATCCACCTCACACTTGAGGGATACAAACCAACAACCAACTCCACCTCACCAAGAGGGAGTAACACCAATCTCTACCTCACAATAGAGGGAGCAAACCAACAACCCAAATCACAATCTCAACCTCTACCAAAGAGGGAGCAACCAAGAAATCAAGGGTTTACAACAAGTGGTATCTTTCAACCACAAACCTCATTCCTTTTTCTTTTCCACAAAAACAAGATCCTAAATAGATTAGGATAGAAGATATAGCTCAAGTGTGGAAAACACAAGTGTTTGATCAAAGAAAATCTCTTGGGAAAATACCAAAATGATATGGAGATAAAGAACAAGAAATCAATTCCCAAAAACTTGTTTTCTTTGAAAATAACAAAACACTTAAAAACAATTAAGATTGATCTTTTGGCACTTAAAACTCTTTTGAAAACTCTTTTAAAACACTGAAGAAGTCAGGAAAAATTTGCTCTAAAAAACTTAGCCAAAAACCCAAAGAGATGGGGCTTTTATAGGCCCATCAGAAAACTAGCCGTTAGAGCTGAGCTGGCAGCTCTGACAGGCAACGGTCGACCGGCCCGGTCGACCGCCAACGGTCGGAAATATGATCGTTGGGCAACGGCGGTCGACCGGCCCGGTCGACCGAAACAAACAGAGAGCACTGTTAGTGCTCCGGTCGACCGGCGCGGTCGACCGTCCCAGTGCCTCCAAACGTGCACAGAATTGTGCACGTCGGTCGACCGGCCCGGTCGACCGACCTCAGCCCTAGTCGACTAGTCAGGCTACTAGTCGACTTGGTTGAAGCCTGGAACAAAAACTGGGTCAGAAAAACAATGTAAAATATTTTATAAAAATCTTTTATCTTTTCTGAAAATCCCATAAAACTTGTTTTAACATTTTGTATTGAAACACAAACTTGTGATAAAAATTTCAAGACATATATCAATCATATCAATTCATTTTGTGTCTTGCCAATTTTATCAAAACCAACACTTGTATTTTATCAAACTTGATTTTTCAACACATGAATAGGGACATCAAAATAAGCTTGTATAGGAAGTTAAAACCATGTACGTATATCTAGAATATATCTAATATACATAAAAACTATTTAAGCTTGTTTTGATCTACTATTCATGAAAACCAAAATCCAAAACATAAATCTTTTGTGTGTTGTGCACTTGAGCATATCAACTATACTAAACTTTACAAATGGATCTAAAAACACACTATCTAAACTATGGATACCTAAGTCTTCTTGACGATCTTCATCTTCAAGTAGACTTGCTCCAAAACTCCATCCATAGGCTAGGCAATGTGTGATCTTGACGCTTTGGCCCTGGAATCATCATGAAAAGCTTCTAAATACCTTGTTGAAGCTAATCACCAACTAATATCTTGGTTAATGATCTGAAACTTAAACAACACAAGATTATTAGTAAACATAACTACATGAGTTAATCATCATCAAAACTAGAGTGGAAGGCCTTTGGGCCAACACGTTCTAGTATAAATTACCAGTGGTATGAGACACTGGTAGAGGAATGACTGAAATATCAGACGGTACTAGTTATTATTATTAGACAACTCAAAGCATCAACTCACATTATATTATCTTGAGGGAAACATGAATTGTACATGCTCGGATTATAGTGACATAAGATATAAGGTATATATATGAGATTTTTCTTATTTGGATTATCCCTTCGACGTATTGGCCTTATAAATTCATAATCTGAGTCTGTACAACTGGTTTTATCTGCATATACATTACCCTGCTCCTGTTATATCTTAATTGCCTAATAATAATAATGTCAGGAGCAGATGTTATTCGTTCACTTTCCCATTCGGATAATGGTATCTACGTATCAAAGTTCGGATGTGTTTAACTAGATTGCGGAGTCCAGTATGAACTGCCATTGGTATGAGACACTGTAGGAGAATGAATAATATAGCAAGTGATACTGATTATTACTATTATTGTATAATTAAGTTATTTGCCCATCATTCATGCATTACTCTTGTGTTACAATATTTATCCCTGATATTCTTGCTTATTGGATTGTACTTGGTTTACACTGACTGCCACTTGCTTGACATGATAGATGTGTTATTAAATGACCTGACTTACATGCTTAAATCACATTACTATGATATATATTAATATAATATGTGGACAACTCAGATTGTATGAACTCAAGCTATGGTGAAATGAAATATAAGGTATATAGATGAGGGTTTTCTTGTTTGGATTATTCTTTCAATGTACTGATCTCATGAATTCAAAGTTTGAGCTTGTATACCTAGTTATGTCCACACTTTTATTTAACGCATTACTTGATGTTTCATTGCATGCTTCTGTGTGCTTGTACTCACGACACAATATTTGATACATGTATTTCTGATTCGAATTTATTGATACACATGTGATTGCTTGCGCACGCCACTTGGCTTCAGTTTACGTACTCGTTGGGTTGCTTTCTAACAACACCTAGACCTGCATATCCAGATTTCAGAGCACAGATTATGGTGACCTTGCCATGGAGCCCCTTTGTGTAGCGGAAGTGAAGTGGATCAGCAGTTGATCGTCTATGCCTTTTTCCTTCCAGCCCTCTCTTGACCAGCTTTTGAGATTCTTTTTTAATGCTCGTGAACATCTATCAGTTCTTGTACATTGTAAATCTCCTTATAAACCATATTTTGTATCTCCTGGTGATGAAATATTCATGTAATATTAGATCATGCTTTATGATAACATTGTACTTGTATTATTATATTGAAATGTATATTACCACTGTGCTTCTGTACTCTGATTCCTGCCTATACTAATGCTTAGCATACGTATGTGAGGGTATTTTTGTCTTGCATATGTACATCACTTTACTGTCTCTATATCGTGAGATCGGAACATTATAGAAAAAGTGAGGGGGACTAGTGAGAAAGAAAGAGAAAGAAAGGAAGAAATAGAGGGGTAGAAGAAGGTGGTGGCCTGTGAAGGGTGGTCGGTAGCGGCTGCGGTGGTGAAGCAGGGTGACATACGGCTAAGCTGGGTAGTGCGGCCTTGAAGAAAAGGAGAGAACTAGTGAGAGAGTGAGAGTGAGGGTTGGTTGGAGAGAGAGGTAGGGAAAAAAGAGAGAGACAATGTAAGAAAGAGTGAAAGAAAGAGATTGAGCCAGAGGAGAGGCTAGTGGCCTTGGGTGGTGATGCACGGCGGTCAGGAGGCTATCGGTGACGGTCTGACCGCCGGGAAGAGTGAGAGAGAGTAAGGTATGAGAGATGATGTAGAGGGAGGGAGAGATTGAGATTGAAAGAGTGAGAGATAGAGAGAGTATTGATAGATAAAGGTGATAATAAGAGAGTTTTTATAGAAGAGAGAGAAAGGCAATGAAGGGAGAATCGGTGGTGTGATTACGTCTCAATTATTACATTTGCACATTTATCCTTGATTATTCTTTATTTAACTTTGTTATTTAACCCTCTATTTTATTATGATGTGTAGTTACTTAAATGGAAAGATAAGGATAGAGGAAGTGTCCATTTTATCCCTAATCCTATTTAAATTTAGATTTCAATTTAAATCAAAATGAAATCAAGAGGAGAAAAGAATATATCATCATCTTCACAATTAAAAATAATAAGATATATTTCTAAAAGATGGATGGGATAAAGCTAATCTTAATTGGAGATAAGGAGGATAATTCAAATTAAATCCAGAGTTCAAGATCAATTCAGACTCGGATTCAGACTGAATACCTTTTAGTATTTTGATCTTTACTTTCGCTATAGAAATTCAAATTTGATAATTCAAGATGCTACAGAAAGAAAACTTAAAGTGCTACAATTTTATGTTGACCACCGTTTTTAATTCAGTTATCTAATAAATCATATTTAGCAATAACACACCAACTTGTTGCAGATCAATTCAGAATTGAATTCGCATATTGAATCGAAATTGAGTTAAAACTCTTAATTTGTATCTTATTTTGATTGGCTCTGAGGCCTATTCAAAGAGCTGAAATATCTCCTAATAATTAACTCAAAATCAGAGATCAAAGCTTAGAGTTTTTTTTAGTTTTTTTCCCCCTACCAAATTGTAGTTTTTATTTTTTTAGAGTTTAGTTCAAGTTGATTTATAAATAAGGATGAAGCTCTTGTAATTGAAGGTGACAACATCAATAATAAGATTTTTTTTATTCTTCTTTTCAATTTCTTTTCTTTGTTATTTATTTGCTTTCTCTTTTATTATGCAATCTTTTTTACCATGATTTTTTTAATCTTCATCATGCATAGCTAATTTACTCCATGACTTGCTAACTCTCCATCATTATTTCTAATTATATGTTAGAATAAACTGATTGAATCATATGTATGCTTAACCTAGGATTAGTAAAAGTTCTTGAAGGCACATGACTATAACTAATTAAATCTATATATGTTAATACTTCTCAATGTTTTTTTATCCTATGATTAGATAGCTTTGATAGTTTAATATTGAATTTATATTATTCTTCTTATTCTATGCTTAGAAGGTTTTGATAGTTTAATATTAGGTCTTCGTTAGTGATTATTTAAATAGGGTTTAATTGTTATCTTATATATTTTGCTTGAATTGAATGCAACTGTTAGGTGTAATTTTTATAATTCGAAGTGAAAAATATTCTAACATAGGTTAGTAAGTTAGCAGTGGTAGATGATTAGTAAGCCATGATCTTTAATTCTTTAAAAACCCTAATTTCTAAACCAAATCATATCTTCATCTTCTTTTTACCTCTAACCTTAACATAGAATTTTTCTTTCTTTTTCAAAAAAGAACCATTAACCTATTTAGTGTTTAAGGAAATATTGAAAAGCTTCTATCGTATTCCTCTCTGTGGATTCCACCCGCATAGCCCTTACTACCGCAGATAAACTACTAAAGGGAAAGACTCGACCAATATTCAGAGAACATCCTTCTAACCTTAGCCTGTCTTTGTTTTCGACAATCAAATTTTGGCGCCGTTGCCTGGAAGGGAACGATATTTCTTTTATCCACTAATTGATTAATCTTTCTTCTCTGTTTTTTTGTTCTGGGTAGATTATAGGAAATTGGCAGTTGCAGAACATTAAAAGAAGCTTTGTGACTCTGTCCAAGAAGACAGAGCACCTAATTGCACAATCATGCTGTGTCTTCGCAGCTATAGAGTGGATATTGTCACCCTGCTTCTTTACAGGATGATTAAATTGAATTCTACAGCTTTTGCAGTTACTCTATTTTCATATTATCCTATTCTACACACTAATTTCTAATCACAACAGTAATCAATGTTTGTAATTGTTTAAAACATGGTTAGACATTGCATCCTAGGGCATTCGTTTAATTTTGTTTAATTTTAAATTACTGCTGAAGAGTGTTGGAGATAAGTTACGTTTGCATTGCATCTAGATTCAGAAACACTTTTAGGTGATTTATAATTGCTTTGAGTATTACTTTCTATATCTTTGCACACTTGCACTAAAATGACTCAAGGGCAAATCCATAAACAAGATAAGGTGGAGAAGTCATGACCCTCTCTTAGTCCACAAATCATATCTCCTCACTCACTAACCCAATTCTAATTAAAATCTGAGTAGGCATTGCCTTAAGGATATCTCAGACTTACTAGGAGATCAACCTAAGGGAGCAAGTTGTTAGAATTTAACACTTGCCAAATCGATGACTAGGCAGGGGATTAAGAGACGAAACCTCAAAGAACATTAGTTTGACATGATTAAACCCATTGCTCTAGCACGGATACCTCCCACTGATCTTGCCACCTATCTAGTCGAATAATTTGTGGTTAAATTCTGTAATATATCTCTCGTGGATAATCAACAGTTAGGAGTCTACACTTACATAGGCTAGATTTTTTCTTTTCTTTGTTTTGATTTTTTTTTGTGATATGGATTATAATTATATTTTTTCTATGCTAATGTAAATCCATATTTCACCATGACCTCTTTTAACTCGAATTACACTAACTGGACATAGCATAAGTTTAACTAAAAAAATTTTAACCAACCAAGTATGTCGGTTGGTCGTATCTGACTCAACGCATACCCCAATCCCAATATTATGGACAAAGTCATAATAATCATCTCTACTCTTCACAGAGTCAATGGGATACAACGCCCATGAGCCATATGTAAATCACCTAGAGGGGGGTGAATAGGTGATGAGCTAATCTAATGGTCAAATAATGCGGAATTAAAACTTATTAAACTAAACACCACGTATAACACAAGAGTGTAGCCCGATTCCCCGTGAAGGGCTCTGGACTAACTCCTCAAGATTTCTCTAAATAAGAGTTGAGGTGCCGCGTTGGCTCTCTTGGTTGAATACAAGTGTTAGCAAACAATCCCCAAGCATATAACAATTAAGCACACAATATATCAAGCATATAAAGATAATGACAATATGAGCATGCAAGATATAAAGACAAGTAAGAGATAGAGAGAGCAATTGCAAACACGGGAGATTTATTTCGAGGTTCGAGCACACTTGCTCTACGTTCCTGCCTTCAACACTATGAAGGATTTTCACTAAAAACGATCCCACCGGATCACTTGGTGCCGCAACACCTACAAGCTTTTGGACTCTCTAGTCCCTTCACTCGTTCCCGTAAGAACACACCGCAAGCCTACTAGCTCGCCGAGGCCGCACCTCAAATACCGAGTTCACACGCGAACTCGAAACACCGCGAACACACGAGTCCGCCTCCTCCAAGTATAAGATGAAGTCTTTGGTGATCACAACACTTTGATCACCTAAAAACAATCTCACAATAACACTCCTATAGGATGAATATATCAATGGATAGCTCAAGTGTTTGTGAGAAAAATAAGGATGGAATGTGGGGTGAAAAACTCAAAGAAATCACTTTGAAAACTCTTGATAAACTCTCCTTTTGAATGGAAGTATTTGGCTCAAATACAAGTGGAGAAAACCTCTTAAAAGAGTTGGAAACACTGGTGCAAAACCCACTTAAAAATCTTGTCTTAAAACAGCCTCAAAAGCCCTCCTTTTATAGGGCTAGAAAAACTAGCCGTTGGGGCAATTTTTCAGCCCTGGCGGCTGACGATCGACCGACCCGGTCGACCGCCAACGGTCAGATTTCTGACCGTTGGAGCCTCGGCAACCGGCCCGATCGACCGCTGCCTGAAACAGAGAGCAGAGCTCTCTGCCGGTCGACCGGCCCGGTCGACCTGGGCTTTCCAGAGAGCAGAAGCTCTCTGGAGGTCGACCGGTCGGTCGACCGGCCCTCCAGCAGATCTGGCGTGCACGTTCTATGCATGTCGGTCGACCATCCCGGTCGACCGACTCCTAGCTCGGTCGACCGGTCCGGTCGACCGGCAGAAGCCAGACAGGACATTTTTGGGATTGAAAACTTAATATTTTGACACAAATAAAATCCCATAAAATAACAAAAAATCTACAAAAAAGTTTCAATATTATACTTTGATAATCAAACATGTTTGAGTAAAATCAAGACATGTTAAAAACAATTTGAACTATTTTTGTAACTTAAAAATTTTGGCTAAAAACAAAAACTGTATTTTTCCAAAATTGGTTTTTTTAAAACTTCTCCAAATAAAAAACAAAATATTTTAAACACTTTGAAAGCATAGAGTGTATGGATATGATCCACTACACATACATGTGAAATATCTATGTTTTTGACAATAAGCACTAAACATGGTTTTGGTTAAAACATATATACTTTGAATTCCAAAAACCAAACCGGCTGTTTGACGGGAGAAGGTTCCTTGTAAAATCTCCTTGAATCAAATGAAAGATTACAATGGATTTACACTCAAATTACAAGAGAGGAAGATGTTGAGACTTGAATCTCCCCTTTGTTTAATGCTGGGTTCTTCAGGTGGTGGTGGAAAGTGAATTTTGTTTTCCGTTGACCAGGTGAATGTCAAGCACTCTTGGGGATCTTCTCTTTGGATGGTCGATGGAGAGACACAACTCTAGTTGACCAGGAATCTCAAAGAGTGCAGATTAACTTGTACGCAGCAAGTTGTTTGAAGAGCTAGACTCTCTTTCTTTTTGGTGGAAGTCTCGGAGTTTTTATAGCTCACGAGCCAAGTTCCTCTTTCAAAAGTCTTTAATCAACCGACTGACTGACCCCTGCTCAATAGCAAGTAGGGCTATTTATAGAGGTATCAGAGGCGAACGTGCCCCCTAAAAACACTCTATAATGGGGGGTTAACTTCCTTATTATGTGGGCAGTGATTGACCCCATAACAAGGGCAGTTATAACTGAGACGCGGGTTTCGACCCTCGCGCCTTGGTGCTGCAGTGATGCTGAGACGCGGGTTTCGACCCTCGCGTCTTGGTGCTGTTGGCCCAAGGTTACAATCACCCTTGTTTAGTGTATTTTGATGATTACAAAACATATTAGTTATTTGTACTAATAACATTTGTTGTTTAAGTGTGTTTCAGATTTCTATTCATTCTAGAAGTCTTCTCTTACAAATACAAGGATTTGGACTCAAGTCAACTCCAATTGGGCTCAAGGAACAAGTATTGAAGATCATATGAAGAAGCCTATTGAAGACCTTGAAGTCTTAGAATCATTGTAAGAAATAGAATGTTAAAGTTTGAGTATAGGAAATTTGGCTCTAGGATTTGCACACACATTTGTTTCATGTATTTCCTATGTTTTGAAAATTGTTATTTCTAAGTTTTATGCCTTAGTTTATATATACATGTACCAAAGCTTTATATCCTGAAAAACTTGTTTAAAACATGTGTATAAACTATTTTCTGCATAATACTTAGCTATATGTATTTTTAAAATATTTATCAAAATTTTTCTAACTCAAAACAGCCCAGTTTTTCAGGTTCAGGCAACATCGGTCGACCGGCGCTGTGTCTGGACATGCACTGTTTGTGCATGTCCGTCGGTCGACCGGACCGGTCGACCGACGGAGAGCATTCTGCTCTCGGGAATTTCGGTCGACCGGACCGGTCGACCGGAAGAAGGAAACTGTGTTTCCTCCTTTTGGGTCGGTCGACCGAACCGGTCGACCGAGAGCCAACGGCTACTTCCAGCTAGGCTGGCGGTCGACCGGACCGGTCGACCGCCAAGCCTGCAACTTAGCAACGGCTCTTTCCTCTTTGGGATTTTCTGAAAAACTGTTTTCTTTTTCAGCTTTAACAGATTTTTGGAGAGTTGTTGGGGTGCTTTTGCAGGTTGAATTAGGTGTAAAGAAAATGTTTTTAACTTATTTTCAACCCTATAAATAGAGGAGAAGTCTCTCCTTCACATAACCAAGAAAATCCTCAAGTTTGCTTTGTTTTCAAAAGAGAAAAGAAAAGAGTTTAAAGCTTTCATTTCAATTCTTTTGAGCTAGTTTTTTAGTTGTGTTTGATTGTCTATATCACTCTACAACTGAAGTTTTCTCACCACACTTCATAGAGCCAAAAAAAAAAAAAATCCTATACTCATTCTATAGTGAAGTTGTAATTGAAGTGAGAGTGTTTGTAAAAGAATTTGAGAAAGAGTGTAGTGATCTTGTTGTGATCACTTTGTTCTTGTATTCCTTTCCTTGTAGAGCAACCTCTTCGATAGAGGTCCTTTGTACTTGGTGGAGCTCGATGCTCGGTCTTCGGTAGACCAATTGTAAAGGCATCCTCGGTGGATAGTGGAAACCCTTCACGGAGGTGAAGGCGGGGACTAGAGCAAGTGTGCTCGAACCTCGAAACAAATCATCTTGTTTGCGATTGCCTTTGCGTTATTATTACTTTCAATTTCTCTTGCTTTATATTGTCTTGAATTATTTGCTTGAGAACTAACCCTCTACTTGTGCAATCTTGTCTTGTTTCCTTTACTTGCTATACTTGTTGTGTTACATTGTGTGCATTTCATTTTTCATCATCATACTTGGCATTGATCGATCACACCTCAATACAACACGGTTGCATTGCGCACCTCTAACCCATTTCAAGGGGAATTGGGAGGAAGGAGTTCAGAACCTCGCAAGGGGTATTCGGCTCTTAGTCGTGTTTTTGAGAGATCGTTGCATCACTCATTTTATTAAAGTTTAAAAAGATTATTAGATTAGCATTCACACCTATTCACCCCCCCTCTAGGTGTTTTTCAATTGGTATCAGAGCTTGGACTCTAGGATTTGGTTTAACCACCTTAGAGAAGATCCTAATTTGCTAATCATTTCATTCATATTCATATAAGTAAAAATGGCCGATGGAATTAAGACCCCTCCTAAATTTGATGGACTTAACTTTCCCATATGGAAAGTTAAGATGACCGTGTTTTTGCAATCTCTAGGTAGCCGAGTTGCAAAGGCCGTGACTAAGTCCTTTAGTGTACCCCCCGGTGACGAATCCACTTGGTCCGAAATAGAGACTAAGGAATTCGATGCCAATGCCAAGGCTCATTATGCACTCCTACAAGCCCTTAATGATGATGACATTTCTAGGGTTATCCATTGCAAATCCGCATATGAGATTTGGTCACACTTGATAGTCACACATGAGGGGACCTCACAAGTAAAGAAGGCTAAGATTGACCTTCTTCGGTCTCAATATGAAACATTTAGCATGCAAGAAAATGAAACCATAGATGATTTGGTTACAAGATTTACCAAGATTACTAATGGACTCTCTTCTTTAGGTGAAGATATCAACAATGATCAAAGAGTAAGGAAGATCATCCGAGCTCTTCCTCCTTCATGGGAAGTTAAAGCTACAACCTTGAAGGAACTCAATGACAATGAAGAGATGGAGCTTATAGGTCTCATTGGGAACCTCAAAACCCATGAGATGGAAAGGAAAGCAAGGGAGGAAATGGCTCCTTCCAAAAAGAAGACTATCGCCTTCAAGAGTCAAGTCACACACTCCGATGAAGACAATGAAGAAGAAGATGATGAGGAGCTCTCACTCCTTGTTAAGAATGTCCGGAGGATGTACAACAAGGCGAAGTACCAAGGTAGAAGAAGATGGCAAGGAGGCAAAGAAGAAAGAAAGATCACTTGTTTCAATTGCCAAAAGCCCGGACACATTGTTGCGGAATGTCCGGACAAAGCTAAGCCCTCCACATCAAAGAAGCCCTACAAGAAGAAGGCTATGAAGGCAACTTGGGATTCGGAGACCGAATCCGAAGAAGAGATTGACACCGCCAACATGTGCTTCATGGCCAATGAAAGCACAAGCAAGGTAACCCTTCCACCCCTTTTGATGATGAACTCTCCATGGATGAACTAGGAGAAGCTTTTGTTGAGTTATCACAAAATTATGATTTCTTGAAGAAAAAGTATTTAAAAATGAAAAAGGAAAATGAATCTTTAAGTCATCAAGTTTTTACTCTTACAAAAGAAAAGGATGATTTGGTTTCCACCTTGACCACTACTAAAAATGATTTTGAAAAATATAAGATTTCTTGCAAAGGTAAGGCCCCACTAATTGATTCTAATGAAGTTTCTATGCTTAAGGAAAGATTAGACTCATTAAGTGTTGTTTTGAAAAATTGTGAATTTAACAAGAAGAAAATTGAGGCTATGTTTCCTAAGAAGCAAGCCCCAAAGAAAAATGCTCATGCTCATGTTCATGCTACACAACCTAAACAACATGGCAAAACCCCAAAACATGCTCACACTACACATACACATCATGCTTTCATGTATAGAAAAGTGTACTCATGTTCACATTGTGGGCGGAAAGGACACTTAGCTAATTTTTGTTATGATAGACTAAGTGCATCACATCATAATGTTTGGGTTCGTAACACTAACTTTCAAGGACCCAAGAAAGTTTGGGTACCAAAGTCAACAATTATTTTAAATGATGTAGGCACTTTCCAAAGCCCAACGACGTAGAGGTTTGTGGTATCTTGATAGCGGTTGCTCAAGGCACATGACTTGGGACATTAACAACTTTGCAACCCTATCAAGATATCATGAAGGTGGCACCGTCACCTTCGGAGATGACGCCAAGGGTAAAATCATCGGTATTGGTAATGTAAAACTTGGCACCTCTCCTTTAATTGAAAATGTAGTTTTAGTTGATGGCCTCAAGCATAATCTCTTGAGTGTTAGTCAACTTTGTGATAAAGGTTTTGATGTTGTTTTTGATAATGTTTCTTGTAAAGTAATTGATAGAACTTCTAATGTTTGTGTATTTTCCGGTTTTCGTGAAAGTAATGTTTATATGATTGATATGTTGAATATGTCTTGTAATATTACTTGTTTGAAAGCCCTCGATGATGACTCTTGGTTGTGGCATAGGAGATTAGGGCATATTTCTTTTGATCATATTTCTAGATTAAATTCAAAGGAAATGGTGAAAGGTATTCCTTGCTTGAATTTTGAAAAGGACCGAGTTTGTGACGCATGTCAATTTGGGAAACAAACTAAGTCTTCTTTCAAGTCAATTAAGGATATCATGACATCACGTCCTTTGGAATTAATCCATATGGATCTATTGGCCCAACACAAACCAAAAGTCTAAGTGGGAATAGATTTGCTTATGTTTTGGTTGATGATTTTTCAAGATTTACATGGGTTTTCTTTCTTGAACACAAAAACCAAGCATTTTCGTATTTTCAAACTTTTAAGAAAAGAGTTGAAAAAGAAAAGGATTCTTTGATTTTGAGAATAAGAAGTGATAGAGGAGGTGAATTCATTAACCAACCCTTTACCACTTTTTGTGATGAACATGGAATAAAGCATGAACTTTCTTGTCCTAGAACTCCACAACAAAATGGAGTAGTTGAACGGAAAAATAGAACATTACAAGAGATGGCTAGGACAATGCTTAGTGAATACGGTCTACCACATTATTTGTGGGCCGAGGCCGTTAATACATCATGCTACATATCAAATCGTGTTTTCTTATGTAAAAATACTACTAAAACTTCTTTTGAAATGTATTTTTCTAGAAAACCAAATGTTTCTTATTTCAAAGTTTTTGGATGCAAATGTTTTGTTTTAAATACAAAAGATAATTTGGGAAAATTTGATCCTAAATCTTATGAGGCTATTTTTGTAGGTTACTCAAATACTAGTAAGGCTTATAGAGTTTTCATTAGATCATCATTGACTATTGAAGAGTCTATTCATGTTAAGTTTGAGGAATCTAACAAATTTGTTAAGAATGTTGTAGAAATAGATGCATTGGATGAAGGTTTGGAGAAAGTGACCTTGGAGGATGCTTCTACTATGGGAGACAAACCAAAGGATGATGAAGGAAGCAAAGCTAAAGTGGAAGAGGCACAAAGAAATGAACATCAAACACATAAGGTGGAGCCTACTCAACCACTACCAAAGGATTGGAGATACAATCCACATCATCCAAGGACCTCGTCATAGGTGAAGTATCAAAAGGGGTAACTACTCGCTCTAGACTTCATGACTATTGTGGTAACTATGCATTCATTTCTCATATTGAACCCAAAAATGTGCTCGAAGCTGAGACCGATTCATATTGGTTGCTAGCCATGCAAGAGGAGCTCAATCAATTTGAGCGCAACCAAGTTTGGCACCTTGTTCCTAGGCCCCACGATAGACCAACAATTGGTACTAAGTGGATCTTTAAGAACAAGTTGGATGAATCGGGTAATGTAGTTAGAAACAAGGCTAGGTTAGTTGCCCAAGGTTACACTCAAATCGAAGGAATCGATTTTGAAGAAACCTTTGCACCCGTAGCACGGCTTGAAGCCATACGGATGACACTAGAATTTGCCTCATATAAAGATTTCAAATTATTTCAAATGGATGTTAAAAGTGCTTTTCTAAATGGATTTATTGAAGAGGAGGTGTATGTTGAACAACCCCCGGGTTTGTTGATCCTACACATCCGAATTTGTTTTTAAATTAGATAAAGCTCTTTATGGTTTAAAACAAGCCCCTAGGGCTTGGTATGAAAGACTTTCTTCATTTTTAACTTCAAATGGTTTTAAGAAAGGTAAAATTGATACAACTTTATTTACAAAACATGTAGAAAAAGATATTCTTATTGTGCAAATTTATGTGGATGATATTATTTTTGGTTCTACTAATGAATCTCTTTGCAAAGCTTTTGAATCATGCATGAAGAATGAATTCGAAATGTCTATGATGGGAGAACTCAACTATTTCCTTGGACTCCAAATCAAGCAAAAGAAGGATGGGATCTTCATCAATCAAGCCAAGTACACAAAGGAACTAATCAAAAGGTTTGGGCTTGAAGGATCAAAAGTAAGCAAAACTCCCATGGCAACAACTACAAAGCTTGACAAGGATGAACAAGGTAAAAGTGTAGACATTAAACTTTATAGAAGCATGATTGGTAGTTTGCTTTATTTAACGGCTAGTAGGCCGGATATTATGTTTTCCGTTTGTCTTTGTGCACGTTTTCAATCTTGTCCTAAAAAATCTCACATAATTGCGGTTAAACGCATAATTAGATACCTTAAGGGCACTATTGAAATGGGTTTGTGGTATCCTAAAACCGGATTATTTGAAATGAAGAGTTTTTCAGATGCCGACTATGCGGGTTGTAGGGTAGATAGGAAGAGCACAAGTGGAACATGTCAATTCTTAGGTAATTGTCTTGTATCTTGGTCTTCCAAAAAGCAAAATTCGGTAGCCCTATCAACCGCCGAGGCGGAGTATGTTGCGGCCGGAGCTTGTTGTGCACAAGTTCTTTGGATGAAACATACTCTCCTTGACTATGATTTACACTTTGATCATGTTAAAATATTTTGTGATAATACTAGTACCATTCACATGACAAAGAATGCAAATCAACATAGTAAAACCAAACACATTGACATTAGGTATCACTTTCTTAGAGATCATTATGAGAAAGGTGATATTGATATTGATTATGTTTCTACCGATTATCAACTTGCCGATATTTTTACTAAACCTTTAGACTATGCTAGATTTTCATTTATTTGTGGTGAGTTGAATGTTTGCATTATAGATTATTAAAAATAAAAAAATTTTTTTCATTGGTATTTTAACCCTTTTTGATGTATGACAAAAAGGGGGAGAATAAGTTTGTTGATATTTGGAAAATAAGTGTTTAGGTTTAAACTTTTTAAAAGTTTGATACTATTTGAGTTTCATTTCATGAAGAAAAAGGAAGTTTGTGTTTATTAAGTTTTTGACAAAAACTATTGTGTATGCTTACATAGCTTTTCATATTCATGATAAATAACATAGCATTGTTTGAGGGGGAGCTTTCCAAGCTTTTCCTCCTTTATTTGTTTCAATAACTTATATGTTTTGTCATCATCAAAAAGGGGGAGATTGTTGGCCCAAGGTTACAATCACCCTTGTTTAGTGTATTTTGATGATTACAAAACATATTAGTTATTTGTACTAATAACATTTGTTGTTTAAGTGTGTTTCAGATTTCTATTCATTCTAGAAGTCTTCTCTCACAAATACAAGGATTTGGACTCAAGTCAACTCCAATTGGGCTCAAGGAACAAGTATTGAAGATCATATGAAGAAGCCTATTGAAGACCTTGAAGTCTTAGAATCATTGTAAGAAATAGAATGTTAAAGTTTGAGTATAGGAAATTTGGCTCTAGGATTTGCACACACATTTGTTTCATGTATTTCCTATGTTTTGAAAATTGTTATTTCTAAGTTTTATGCCTTAGTTTATATATACATGTACCAAAGCTTTATATCCTAAAAAACTTGTTTAAAACATGTGTATAAACTATTTTCTGCATAATACTTAGCTATATGTATTTTTAAAATATTTATCAAAATTTTTCTAACTCAAAACAGCCCAGTTTTTCAGGTTCAGGCAACATCGGTCGACCGGCCCGGTCGACCGGCGCTGTGTCTGGACATGCACTGTTTGTGCATGTCCGTCGGTCGACCGGACGGTCGACCGACGGAGAGCATTCTGCTCTCGGGAATTTTCGGTCGACCGGAAGAAGGAAGCTGTGTTTCCTCCTTTTGGGTCGGTCGACCGAAACCGGTCGACCGGGAGCCAACGGCTACTTCCAGCTAGGCTGGCGGTCGACCGGACCGGTCGACCGCCAAGCCTGCAACTTAGCAACGGCTCTTTCCTCTTTGGGATTTTCTGAAAAACTGTTTTCTTTTTCAGCTTTAACAGATTTTTGGAGAGTTGTTGGGGTGCTTTTGCAGGTTGAATTAGGTGTAAAGAAAATGTTTTTAACTTATTTTCAACCCTATAAATAGAGGAGAAGTCTCTCCTTCACATAACCAAGAAAATCCTCAAGTTTGCTTTGTTTTCAAAAGAGAAAAGAAAAGAGTTTAAAGCTTTCATTTCAATTCTTTTTGAGCTAGTTTTTCAGTTGTGTTTGATTGTCTATATCACTCTACAACTGAAGTTTTCTCACCACACTTCATAGAGCCAAAAAAAAAAAAAAAATCCTATACTCATTCTATAGTGAAGTTGTAATTGAAGTGAGAGTGTTTGTAAAAGAATTTGAGAAAGAGTGTAGTGATCTTGTTGTGATCACTTTGTTCTTGTATTCCTTTCCTTGTGGAGCAACCTCTTCGGTAGAGGTCCTTTGTACTTGGTGGAGCTCGGTGCTCGGTCTTCGGTAGACCAATTGTAAAGGCATCCTCGGTGGATAGTGGAAACCCTTCACGGAGGTGAAGGCGGGGACTAGAGCAAGTGTGCTCGAACCTCGAAACAAATCATCTTGTTTGCGATTGCCTTTGCGTTATTATTGCTTTCAATTTCCCTTGCTTTATATTGTCTTGAATTATTTGCTTGAGAACTAACCCTCTACTTGTGCAATCTTGTCTTGTTTCCTTTACTTGCTATACTTGTTGTGTTACATTGTGTGCATTTCATTTTTCATCATCATACTTGGCATTGATCGATCACACCTCAATACAACACGGTTGCATTGCGCACCTCTAACCCATTTCAAGGGGAATTGGGAGGAAGGAGTTCAGAACCTCGCAAGGGTATTCGGCTCTTAGTCGTATTTTTGAGAGATCGTTGCATCACTCATTTTATTAAAGTTTAAAAAGATTATTAGATTAGCATTCACACCTATTCACCCCCCCTCTAGGTGTTTTTCAGGTGCTGCAGTGATGCTGAGATGCGGGTTTTGACCCTCGTGTCTTAGTGCTGCAGTGATGTTGAGACGCGGGTTTCGACCCTCGTGTCTTGGTGCTGCAATGATGCTGAGACGCGGGTTTCGACCCTCGCGCCTTAGTGCTGCGTCTGGAGATCGGGACCCTGCTTTTTGATGACTTATCTTTTAGTGATTTTTTAGACAGCCTATAGAACCCCCTCCAAAGTTTTCGATATTCCGCGGTTGACTGGGACGGATTTCGAAATACTTTGTACTTTGGTTGAGTTCATACTTCTCATGATTGGACTGACAATCACTTGAGATGCTCCGAGCTTAATCCTGTCTGGAATATGGTCTTCGTAAGTGTACTGTGAAACTCTTTGAAGCCGCCAGAAATGATCATAGTGAGTGTCTAGATACACAGTCTAGACTTCCCCAGTGCTTTAAATTTGTTGTTGGTGTACTTTGAACTAGGGGTGAACAGTCATCTACTTGTGCCAGTGTACTATTATACTGAATTGCAGAAGCAAGGACTGGACGTCAGTTCTGCAATCGCAAGGGTCATGTTGTTTTAGAAACGCAGTCTTCACTTAGAGTGGGGACGCATCTGTCAATTTGCTGCAGAGACGCTGTTCTTGTAAGGATGCGTCTTTTGAGATTAAGACGCAGCTTTCGTTCTGTGAACTAGGCGCGATTTTGGCCTAGTTGAAGAGGTGCGATCTTCGGAGGGATGCGATTTTCTGTTTGAACACGAATCCGTGTTGTGGGCACGTTGCCACGTGTCCAGCAGAATTGAGGGGACATCTCCCTTTTGGCGCGCGAATTTTACGCTGCATTTAATATGCATGCCATGCGTCGAACGGGGATTAGGCCTCGAGCCAAACGCTGCGTATCTCTAGGGATTTCCGTGCCTATAAAAGATAATAGTCTTTCAAGAGTCATCATTAGACTCTTCTTCTCCGTTTGAGCCTTTTAGGGTTAAGAAAACTCGAAGCTTTGTTCTTCTCGTTCCTACCATCTTCAACACCGATTCCACGGTTGCAATGGCACTAAAAGCTAAGCATACTGCTTCGTCTTCAAAGGATGTTGTTCCTGAGACCCAGATGGGTGGTTCCCCCGTACAGGAAGCCCCTATTTCAGGTATTAAAACCATCGGATTTGGTTTCTGCCATTAAAGGAATTTACAGAGTTCTTTTAACTCTCAAATCTCTTTTGAATATGAACCACCAATGTGGGCTCATGCCCGTGTTTAATCTTCAGGCGCGGTTCTTGAGTTGATAGACAAGACGCAGGTTTGACGACCTCTGCATCTTTTATCCACTTGAGCCCATATCTGTTTGTTGAACACGGGGCCTCATTGAACCTTTCGTTTTGGACTCAATGCTTAGAATATTTCTAAGTGCGGGGAGTTCAGACGCAGACTTCAGATGATTCTTGCGTCTTGTAAGATCAGACGCAAGTTTTAATGAATCTTACGTCTGAGCCCGATACTTGGAAATTTTTCTAAGTTCTGGGTTTTTAAAATGCGAGCTTCATGCTAGCCTCGCGATCTTTGAATCTGGACGCAGATTTTGATGATTCTTGAGTTTGGATTATTCCTGCGTTTGAGTTGCAAACAGTTAATCTTTTCTTTCAGATTTCTGATCAAATGTTATTCTCTTTTGCAGTACGATACTCCTCCAATCCTCTATCCAAAAAGTGCCACTTTGGACATGTAGGCGGCGCCGATCATAACCTGACCTTTGTGTTACAGAAGACTGCTCCTGTGACTACTCATAAATCGAAGGAGCGAAAGGAGAAGATCTCTAAGGCCAGTATGATGACCCTCTGGGAAATTATCACGACAGAGTGTTTGAGACGGATTCGCGCACTCCATTACAGAAACCTGTTTTCTTCTTTGGTGATGACATCGACGAGGATGATAGGGCCTTGCATGACGGCGATTATAAGTGGCTTCATCAGATAGGGGATAGGAAGTTCTTTCTTCCGAATATGGAGAGGATGTATCCCCTATCTTATCTCCAGCATATGTCTGTTCACCGTGCAATGGAATGGGATCTCACCTGATCTGTCTCCGGTGTCTCTCTCGGCATACTAGGTGCCAAAGGAATACACTTTGGCGGTCATGGGAAAGAGGTCTTTGGTTTATTTCCCAGATTGGTCAGATCTGAGTATCCGAGAGGGGAAACCCCTCAGCTCGGCACTACCTTCATCAATCAGTTCATCAAGGTAAGGGGTGATTTTCCAATTGACTTTCGCCCGCTCGGGTGGGTTCATTCTTCCGATAGATCCTGGTGGGGCAAGATGGTGGGATTTGTCCTTGTCGAACTTGGAGCTCTGCTGGAACAGGTGGGGCTGTATCACTCGGTTAGGGCTGTGCAGTATGGCCTCCCGCAAAGTTCCCATAATTTCTACGGCATTTTGGAGCATTATAATCCTTTGACGGGGACATTTTTTACTCCGACCGGAGAGATGGGGCTCGCCCTTCATTAGTTATATGAAGTTTCAGGGCTGGTTATGGGAGACGTCCCTTATGAAGAATATGTTC
Source organism: Agave tequilana (assembly GCA_038442645.1). NCBI lineage: Eukaryota > Viridiplantae > Streptophyta > Magnoliopsida > Asparagales > Asparagaceae > Agave > Agave tequilana. Next base: position 14,034 of record JAVJIF010028458.1, on the reverse strand, counting down.
CAACTTCTGAAGAGCTTTATCTCTTGAAGGAGGAGAGCCCTCAAATATATGAGACATGCTGGGAAGTGTTGTGTCACTTCCACATCTGCGGTCAAATTACCTCCTGGAGAACTAGGGGTGTCAAGCAGATGTCTTGGGCGAGCTACTGTTCAACAGTATAACTGAGAAAGATCACCTAGTGACCATTCTGGCTCCTAGTACTAATGAAGAAATTACTGAGAGGATTGACGCCTCTGTGAGCTCTTACACCATGGAGTCAAATGAAAATACTTTCAAAACTGATACGGTTTTCAAGCTCGGGTTCCCATTTCTGACCAGGCGCTATTGGCGGGCTTTCTCATGCTATGGCTGAAGCGCTGCGTGGTGCCAACATTGCCACATAAAGTAGTTGTCGCTGATGTGGTCTACCCGGCGACCTTGTTGGCCTACGACAGGTCTATAGCCCTCCTTCCAGTAATGGTGGCTGGAATTCAGAGTGGATTACGGGCTCTGGTTCAAAGCCTGTGCAAAGTGGAAGCCATCGTCGACTCCAGAGGTAGACCAGAGGTTGACCCGGAGGGAAGGCCAAGAGTGAAGACCCCCAACCCCAGGATCGAGCTTCCATACATGTACTTGATGGCTTGGTACGTTATGCACTGCCCTTCACTGATGACGGTGGTGCCTGCATTCGAGGGTTTTGTCCCTTTTGTGCAGAGGCTGGAGAACTCAAGCTGGTCTTGCTATTACATGCTCTACGTACGGAAATGTATTATGAACGGTTCGAACTATCATCTTGACCGTTGCTTCCCCGAGATTGCTGGCGCATCTTACGGGGATAAATTTGCTGACCTTGCAGGACCAGATGATTTCACAAGGTTGCCATCGGGAGTCTTCTGGTGGCTAATTAATATTAGGCCCATTTATCTGCTCTTTCGGCAAGGGAACTCATGTACGATCGAGCCCTATATGCCGAACCGTTTTGCTCGACAATTCAGTTATGATCAATTATATGTTGGTAACCCCAATGCCAAACTTTCCTTTAGCGGAAATTTGTTTGAAGGTGCTCGGGCATTGTATTACAGTGTGGCTGGAGGGACAAAAGCTATTTTCAGCTTGCCTCACAAGACGCCCAACTGCTACACGAGCCTCAGCTTCTGTACTTGGTATTGCCTGGCTAGCAAGATGCCTGGTTTCTCAATAAATATCTCATGCATTAAGAGCATCAAAGCATCTTATAAGGACAAATTGGCGTCCAACAAACGCGTGCGAGGCATGGAGGAATACCAGGCAGCTGAGAAAGAGGCAGGAGGGGAGACAGGGGCGGGACTGAGAGCAGCAGTACCCAAGGAGCAGCCTGCTAAGAAGAGTCGACAGGCTGTATCCAAACGTTCCCATGGCTCTACTTCGAAGAGTGAGCCTATCTCAAAGAAAGCTAGAAGAGAACCGGTGGCAGGAGCTTCAATGCCCGAAGTAGCCCCGTCTGGTGTCGAGGGGCAGAGGGAGAAAGAGGAAGAGGAAGAGGAAATCCCCCTTCTTCGTCCCCGTGGACTACGCAGCAGGGGCCCCATGATCTTAGAAGAAGGGGAACTTGCAGATGAACCCGCCACAGCTGAAGAGGCTGAGCGACCTGAAGTTGAGTTGATAGGAAGAGATGATGTTGAGATTCCAAGGATCTCGTCGCAGCCAGGGTCTTCTTGAGTTCAAGAGAAGAGGGATGAGGTGCAACAGTCCGGGTCTCCAAATGTATTGATATCCAGCTCACGGGTTGTCGATCCCAGTCCTACTACTGGGGTACTTGGTGGTAAGGTCTCAATTGCTGAGACCTCTTATGTTGAACTGTCGTCTTCATCAGCTGAAGAACATGAATATTATTCTGGTGATGAAGTCGATTTTGGCGATGAGCCCGCTCTTCCAGATACGAGCAAATTCTCGCATATTTCGGAAGAAGAGATACAAGGGTGTGATCCTGTGACGGTTTCGCCAATAGCAACGGTCGCTGCTGCTGAAGGTACTCTCCTTGTCTTTTTGAATCCCCTTTGGCTAGGGAAGGGTTCTGACATTTCCTTTTGACTTTGGGTTATAGGGCTGGCTGTCAGCAGTGAGGCTACAACCTCCCAGATTGAGGAAATGATACAAGAGTTGGCCCAGCAGGAGAGTCTTGAGGCTCCTACTACCGAAAGGCCTCAAGAGAGGAAGGTTTCAACCTTACAAGATCTGTCCAGGAATTCACCATCTCTAGATCCTTAGCTTGGTAAGAGGATATTGACGCATTGAATTTTCTCCTTTTTGTTGTCATGATTGATGTTTTGGTGATTTGCAGAGAGTGCTGAGGGAGCTCAGGTAGAGGATCTTGCGGCAAACTTTGACGCAGAAGGAGGTACAGTTCAGACCTCGACCGGGCACCCGATGTCGCAGGGTTTACTGTCACTTCAATCGCAGTGGAGGCTGCTACAACAATAACCGCCCCGGAAGCAAACGTTGACGCAGAAGGCAGCACAGTTCAAACCTCGACCGGTGAACCCGATGTCACAGGGTTTGTTGTCACTCCAATCGTAGTGGAGGCTGCTACAACAATAACCGCCCTAGAAGTGTCGGCGACCCTCTCAGTACCTGACGAGCCTATCGTCGGCCTTACTCCTGCACAAGATGAACTGACCTCCGTTTCTCACCCTGTCATGGAAAGGGGTCTGGGAGTACGTCAGTAGAGTTTTCTCCAGTTAATGACATCATGGAAGAGCTAGCACGTCAAATGGTGCAGCAATTCTTTGCTTCCATGCGATCTTGTATTGACCTCATTCTGTCTGGTGGCAGCTCTTTCGAGTTTGCCCGAATACTTCTCGAAAATCAGATTGGGAACATCAGTCATACTGGGAGTCTTTCACAGGCTAGGGCATGCCTGATGCTGGTGGAGCAACTGGGGAGCCACCTGAAGGAACTCAAGACTCTGGAAGATACTGGCTCGATAGATGAGGCTCGGACAACCTTGAATAAGCTTCTTGCCGCTCAGGAACATGAGCGAAAGGAGATAGAGGAATAAATAGCGGAAGAGGCCCGTCATCTTCAGCATTTCCAAGCTGACTGTCAAAGGCTGATTGGCGATTTGAAGGAATCGGAAATCATTGTACAGAGTGCAGAGCAGGTTACTGCCACTGCTCAAGCTACCATAGCCAGGGCACAAGCCTTGATCGAGATCAACGAGCAGAAGCTTGTCGCTGCTAGGAAAAGGCTGGAGGAGCTGGAAAATGCCAGAACGCAGGCTGAAGAAAGCCTCTCCGCCCATTCCTCTAGGTTGGAGTCTCTTCAAGCGCAACTGGCTTCGAAGAAATTTTTATCTAAGGAGGAGTTGTGGGTCCAAGCTCTGATGGAGGCTGAGAAGGCACGTCAGCACGAGATGCATCGTCTCCGGGAACAAATCCGTTCTTTGGCGAAGCAAGATTATTAGCCACTTTCTTTTTGTATGGTTCGCCTCATTTTTTTTTAAACACTCTATTTGTCAAAAGTGTCTGTGTTACTTTTATAATTTTTGAATCACATAATAAAAGTCTTCGAAATTTTGGTCCATCTCCATCTTTCAAGGTCCTTTACTTGCTGTAGATGAACTCGATTTTTATAATTGTAGTCGTAATCTCTAATCTTCCATGAGTAATAAACTTAGGCTGAACTGAGTTCTTGAGCGAGATGCGATTTTCACTTGAACTGGGGACGCGGTTCTGAGAGACGCGATTTTTGATTCATTATTGGACACGTCGTCCTGGCTTATCAAGGAAGACGCACGGGTCTTTAATAGGATGCAGCTCATGCTTAGAGACAACAAGGCATTATTTTGAGACGCGAATTTGTGTTCTTCAATAAAGGGAATACGGCCTTCATATTTATGAAAGGACGCAAATCTATAGACGCGGTCCATTATTCTGATAGGATGCAGTGGAGATGCAATCTTAGGTTCCTCAAAAACTGATGCCTGAAACTCAGCTGATTGATGGGGACGCGGCACTGGCTTAGTAGAAACGCATCTCTGAAACCTTGATAAGACGCAAACTCAAGTTATATTGAGTTTATGATAAGAACACAACTGTCGTCTCACAATGGAGACGCAGTTTCAAGCTCTCCGTGAATGACATAGGCCTTCTCTGTTGAGGACGCAAGCTTCAGAACGCAGCTTTTAAGTTGATGCGGACTCAGGATGCAACATCTAAATGGGCCCCATTTGCCGAAGGGACGCGGCTCTGAACCACTCCAAGAGACGCGGTCACGGATCTCTTAACAGGAATGAGAAGAACGCTGCCTTCGAGTTCACAAAAGGACGCGATTTTCAGGACGCAACCTTTGGGTCTGCGTTTGATGCAACCTCCCTAGCGTTGCATGGAAAAGATCTTGTTGGATCTTTAAATGCCAAATCAGCGTTGATGATTGAGGATTTGTGTCCTCCGATGTTTCCCGAAGCGGCGACCCACGCGTCAGGCCTTTATTGGGCTTTGGCATTAATACCTTTAAATGCCAAGTCGGCGTTGACGACTGGGGATTTGTGCCCTTGACGTTTTCGAAACGGCAACACACGCGTCAGTTCTTTATTGGGCTTTGACGTTCGTGTGGGAATTAAGGCCGATGGCTCTGATTATTGCGCCATAATTACAGGCCTTATGGGTTGCCTATAAATAGGCCTTACCCCCTTAATAGTCCATTGCTTAGACTGTTTTTGCCTCGAGAGCAGGCGCTCTGAGGGACTTCATCTTCTTCCTTCCATGGGATTTGCCCCCATAGACAACGACGACCCAAAGCTTTCGTGCTTTCCTTTAATCTTTCCAGAAGATTATCACTGTCAAGTGATTTCAAGATCAAAAAACGTCTCTCTGAGTACTTTTATATTCGCGCCTTGATGCAGAAAGTTCAACCTTTAAAGGGTTATTCTGCGAGTAGGAATTACTTGTCCGCCATGAAATATTCAGCCCAACTGAGTTTCAGTTTTACTGTCCCTTGAAGAGATTCATCTTCTTGACCTTCTCTTGAAGTCTGACTAGTGTGCCTATTATTGGAAGTTGCGCCTTTTAGACTTCCTGATGAAGTGCAAGTTGATTGAGTCTGAACTCTGACTCAAAATCCCCTGGACGCGAGGGTAATGGACTTTGCACCTGGACCACGAGCTTTACATACAGAGCTCGCGTTTGAGGCTGTTTGACTTAGAAGAATTTTAACTCAGGCCGAAGGCTTCAGACTTGAATGTATCAACCCTGTTTATCAAACAAGGATGTGGCAATTTTCGCGTCTGATTCTCTTTGAAGAATTTTAATTTGGGCTGAAGGCTTCAGACTTGAATGTAGCAACCCCTGTTTATCAAACAAGGACGTGACAATTTTCGCGTCTGATTCTCTTCGCGTCTCATATTTTAGACGCGGGTCTAAAACTAGACTGCGTTCAAATCTGTGTGTATTCGAAGTTCACAATTTTGATCGCGTCTGTTTCTATCGCAACAGAATTTTGACTTTTTGCGTGGGTCATTCCTGCGTCTGAAGTCCATAGCTATAGCTGCGTCTGCCTTTCAGTTCTTCCGTTTCAGCATTCTAACCTTCTAGTTTTTTTTTTATTTACTTCTCGCAGGTAGCCTCAATCATCCTTTCGCATATTTGCTGGGCCCTTGGGAGAATATATCGGGCAGCGAACTTGTTCGATGGTCAACCATTGGAGGAGAAGTCATGGCTCTTGTTTATGGGAGACGAGGATTTGACATCCGCCGAGACCTCATTGGACACGATGCACCAGTCATGCCTCCGGGTTCGCCATGGTCACAGTGGGTATGGCGGTGGATATGGTGGTAGGTATGGTACTCTTGCAGGTCACTGGAAAGAGGACGTCACCTGTAAGGTCTCGAATCCTCCCTTCACCAATCTTACCCAGAAGTGACATCGACGAAAAGTCCATATTCATTAGATGACTTTCTGGTGGTAGAGATATTCATCAACGAAGGATCATGGCCTACATCAGTTGTCAGGTGGAATCAGAAGGTTCTACTGCATTTCGACCTCAAGAAATACCATTGTTCTTGGTCAGCGATGGGCTCCTTCGATGTGTACGTCATGCGTGATGATGTAATCAGCTTCCAATCGTCACCACAGCCCTTCTTTGGCGCCTTTCCAGACATCTTGTACTTGGAGTGGTGAGTATGCTTCAAGGAGTGAGTGCAACCTCTTACTGAGAGAGAGAGGGACTTCTTTGTACTCCTTTACTGTAACACTCAATCTTATTATATAAGAGAGCGTCTTGTATCACTTTCATATATCTGGACATAAATAAAAGCGACACATTTTTTTTGTCTCCTTCTATTAACTTGAATTCCCTTTTTGCATTGAAATTCGAACGCGTAGGAGTAAAGGATCTTTGGCTTGGTAAAAATATGATAATAATCCTAACAAGTCAAAGTTTGTAGAAAAATTCTGTTTCAGGAAATTCAACAGTGCTATCAGAGGTGTGATATTAACTTGACAGAAGTTTTATGGAACTTCCAATCTATAAAGGAGAGTGACAGGTGGAATTTGTACCCCCAGGGAGGATGAGTTTTTATCAGAGGTTTAGGATTAACTTGATTAAGATCAGCTGGGGGTTTCATGAAAACACTGTTAATGGTGTAATGTTAACCTAACAATGTTTTAGGTGGACTTGTTATTCTGTTGACAAGAATAACAAGTGAGACTAGATTCGTGGGGGATCTAGGAAAATCTTTACCGTTAGAGGTGTGATATTAACTTGACGGGTTGAATTAAGTCTCGTCAGAAGTGTAATGTTAACTTGATAAAGGTGTGAGTCAGAGGTGTGATATTAACTTAACTCAAAAGTATTTCAGCTTTATTTGGTAAAACTGAAAATGTCACTGTCATAGGTGTGATGTTTAACTTAGTAGTGGGGGTAATGCTAGAGGTGTAATTCTGATTCTCTTCGCGTCTCATATTTTAGACGCGGGTCTAAAACTAGACTGCGTTCAAATCTGTGTGTATTCGAAGTTCACAATTTTGATCGCGTCTGTTTCTATCGCAACAGAATTTTGACTTTTTGCGTGGGTCATTCCTGCGTCTGAAGTCCATAGCTATAGCTGCGTCTGCCTTTCAGTTCTTCCGTTTCAGCATTCTAACCTTCTAGTTTTTTTTTATTTACTTCTCGCAGGTAGCCTCAATCATCCTTTCGCATATTTGCTGGGCCCTTGGAGAATATATCGGGCAGCGAACTTGTTCGATGGTCAAACCATTGGAGGAGAAGTCACGGCTCTTGTTTATGGGAGACGAGGATTTGACATCCGCCGAGACCTCATTGGACACGATGCACCAGTCATGCCTCCGGGTTCGCCATGGTCACAGTGGGTATGGCGGTGGATATGGTGGTAGGTATGGTACTCTTGCAGGTCACTGGAAAGAGGACGTCACCTGTAAGGTCTCGAATCCTCCCTTCACCAATCTTACCCCAGAAGTGACATCGACGAAAAGTCCATATTCATTAGATGACTTTCTGGTGGTAGAGATGTTCATCAACGAAGGATCATGGCCTACATCAGTTGGTCAGGTGGAATCAGAAGGTTCTACTGCATTTCGACCTCAAGAAATACCATTGTTCTGGTCAGCGATGGGCTCCTTCGATGTGTACGTCATGCGTGATGATGTAATCAGCTTCCAATCGTCACCACAGCCCTTCTTTGGCGCCTTTCCAGACATCTTGTACTTGGAGTGGTGAGTATGCTTCAAGGAGTAAGTGCAACCTCTTACTGAGAGAGAGAGGGACTTCTTTGTACTCCTTTACTGTACACTCAATCTTATTATATAAGAGAGCGTCTTGTATCACTTTCATATATCTGGACATAAATAAAAGCGACACATTTTTTTGTCTCCTTCTATTAACTTGAATTCCCTTTTTGCATTGAAATTCGAACGCGTAGGAGTAAAGGATCTTTGGCTTGGTAAAAATATGATAATAATCCTAACAAGTCAAAGTTTGTAGAAATATTCTGTTTCAGGAAATTCAACAGTGCTATCAGAGGTGTGATATTAACTTGACAGAAGTTTTATGGAACTTCCAATCTATAAAGGAGAGTGACAGGTGGAATTTGTACCCCCAGGGAGGATGAGTTTTTATCAGAGGTTTAGGATTAACTTGATTAAGATCAGCTGGGGGTTCATGAAAACACTGTTAATGGTGTAATGTAACCTAACAATGTTTTTAGGTGGACTTGTTATTCTGTTGACAAGAATAACAAGTGAGACTAGATTCGTGGGGGATCTAGGAAAATCTTTACCGTTAGAGGTGTGATATTAACTTGAGGGTTGAATTAAGTCTCGTCAGAAGTGTAATGTTAACTTGATAAGGGTGTGAGTCAGAGGTGTGATATTAACTTAACTCAAAAGTATTTCAGCTTTATTTGGTAAAACTGAAAATGTCACTGTCATAGGTGTGATGTTTAACTTAGTAGTGGGGGTAATGCTAGAGGTGTAATTTTGAACTTGGCATTGGTCATCTCGACTTTGACAAGGAAGTCCGAGGGAAAGTCATGGCCATAAGTGTATTGTTGAACTTAGCAATGACCTAGACGCTAGAGGTGTAGTGTTAAGCTTAGCATCATTCTTGGTTCAGCTTCGATACGGAAGTCTGAGGGAGAATGACTGTCAGAGGTTTAATATTGAACTTGGCAGCAACTTGATTACTGTTAGAAGTGTAATGTTAACTTAACAGTAATTTGTCAGAGGTGTGGTGTTAACTTGACAGAAATTGACTCGTGATGGGAGCAATTGAGGACCTGCCATTCTATTGATGAGAATGACAAGTGAAATTTTAAAAGTGTCGGAGGTGTAGTGTTAACCTGACAAATTTGAAGGCTTTCTACTCCATATAGGGTTGACAAGTAAGGTTTGTACTCGATAGGGAGTATTGAAAATTTTCATCACCAGAGGTATAGTGTTAACGTAGCAATGATTGTATTTTGTAGACTACCATTCTGTATATGAGATTGGTAAGGGATTTTAGGCAAAGAGTGGAACTATCCCACTTAGGATTTTTAGCAAACCCTCAGCTATCAATGGATTTGAGGTGCCTTTACAACTACCGTTTGAGTTAAGCTAGTCATGCTATTCCCCTCAGTATAGTGAGTTATCGAAGACTTATATTGGGCTTAGAAGCCAACATTTTCCTCTGTCCTAAGCCGTCGGAGGCGTCGGACGTTACTGAAGAGAGCGATATTAAAACCCAAGTTTCGCCTTTTGTTTCTTTATCAATATTTACACCATGCATCATGGTACAGTCAGTGCCCGATTAGCTTGTCACCGATCTACCGTGATGTGACCTAATAAAGGAAAGAAACTTTTCTTGGATCTGCAGCTTTAATCAGAGGTGTAATTTTAACTTGATCAGAGGAAAAGTACTATTAAGGATAGTACTTCTTTAGGAACCTGCCATTGATCGGCATCATGAGTATATCGCCGTTTGAAGTTATGAGGCGATATGCTCCATTTGAGTAGACTGACTCTACTACAAATGGTCCTTCCCATTTAGGCTGGAATTTTCTTTTGTCTTATGTGTCATCACCATAGGTCTTCTGACGGCTGAGACAAGGTCACCTTTCTTGAAAGTTCGCACTTTAACTTTCTTGTTGAAGGCTCTAGTAATTTGGGCTTGGTAGAGCTCGATTTGTTGTTGGGCCTAGTAGATGTTTATCATCTAAGGCTCCAATTCTTGGAGTCGCTGTCGATGCTTCTCCTCACTTGTCATCTCTGTTGTCAAGGCGACACGTAGAGATAGGATTTGAATTTCTAGTGGAAGCACGGCTTCACACCCATATACCAAAGAAAATGGCATGGCTTAGTTGGGGTTCGAACAGTTGTTCGATAGGCCCATAAGCATTCACCTAGCTTGTCGTCCCAGTCACGCTGACTTTTCGAGACGAATTTCTTGAGAAGCTTGCCAATGGTCTTGTTGAAGGCTTCTGCGAGACCATTAGCGGAAGGGTAATAGGCGGTCGAGGACACACTCTGGATTCTGTACTTAGTGCAGAAACTCTGGAAAGCTTGACTGACGAACTGGGGTCCATTGTCATGGACGATTCGCCGAGGTACACCAAAACGGTAGATGACGTGATGTTTAACGAATTTGATCACATCAGATGACTTTACCTCCTTCAGAGGAATGGCCTCAGCCCATTTGGAGAAGTAATCGGTTATGGCTAAAATAAACCGATGTCCTTTTGATGATGGTGGGCTGATAGGGCCAACTACATCCATCCCCCACATCTCAAATAGCCAGGTAGAAGTCGTAGAGTGAAGGTACCTTGGTGCTTGATGGATGAAATCACCATGCACTTGGCAGGCGTGACATCTTTTGGCATAGGTGATGGCATCAGCGATCTTAGGCCAATAATATCCCAACCTTTGGAGTCGATTCGCAAGTTTTGGGCCGGGTTGATGGGCTCCACACATACCGTTATGAGTTTCTTTCAATACCTCATGTGCCTCTTTTTGCGATAGGCAGCGAAGTAAGATCCCGTCATGCGATCGACGATACAACGTTCGTGTGATCGCATTATAGTAGAATTTGGGGACTTTCCTTCTAATGGTAGCCGCTTCCTTGGTGTCCTCAGGCAGGATACCATACAAAACATAATCAATGTAAGGAAATCGCCAGTCTCTAAGCTTTGGACCGGTTGACGACTCAAGAGCTTCTTTGTCTTGACAATCTCCCGTTGGCTCCTGGTAGTCCTCAAGAACAATTCTTGGGCAATATAAGTCATGGTTGTGGACAAATATTTCTCTACTACTCCAGCTGGAAGAGCTAAGGAGGCAGCGAGAGACGCCAGTGCATCTGCATGCGCATTTGCTTGCGTGGTACATGGTCAATGTAAAAGTTCGTGAACCTCTCGACCATGTGGACAGTTGTGTTGTAATAGGGTACTAGATCTTCATGTCTGACTTCGTACTCCCCGTGAACTTGGTGACGATAAGTTTAGAGTCACCATATGCCTCGAGATTTTTAACGCCAATTTCATCGGCGAGTTGCATTCCAATCAAAAGGGCATTGTACTCCGCTACATTGTTGGAAAAAGGCTCAGTTAACGAGACAGCTCGAGGAATCACATAGTTCTGTGGGGAGACGAGTACTACCCCTACTCCCGCCACTATATGTCCTTTTAGACCTGTTCTCGATGCACCGTCAAAGAAAAGTTGCCACACTTGTCTTTCAAAAGATATCTAGGTAAGGCAGACTTCAGCGACCTCGTCTGGGAGATCCTTGTAAAATTGGCTGCCCTCGGATCTGGATGCTCAGCTAGGAAATCCGCCACCGCTTGTCCTTTAACGGCCTTTTTCTGGTAAAAAGTGCATTTCATATTGGGATAGCAATATGGCCCATTTTGTCAGTCGGTCGTTTAACGATGAAGGCTTTGTCATGAGTAACCTCAAGGGGTTGACTTTTGATATGACGTTTATAGTTTGGCCTACCAAATAGTGTCGTATTTTCTGAACAGGGAACACCAATGCCAAACATTCCTTCTCGATCGGGTTGTATCGATGTTCGGCCCCGATCATTGTTCTAGTCAAATAATAGATCGCTTGCTCTCGTCCTTGATCATCGTTCTGAGCTAGTAAAGCTCCTAAAGAATGATCTATTGCTCGGACGTATATCAGGAAAGGTTTCCTAGACACCGGAGCCATAAGGATCGGTGGTTGCGTGAGGTATTGTTTAATTTCCTCAAATGCTTGCTGGCAAGCGTTGTCCCAAATAAACGAAACACCCTTCTTCATTAATTTGGTAAAGGGTTGGCATCTTCCGGAGAGATTGAGATAAACCTTCGGATGTACGCCAATCGTCCTTGCAATCCCCTGAGTTCCTTGAGGTTTCTCGGAGGTTGCATCTCCTGGATAGCGCGAACCTTTTCCGGGTCCAAATGAATTCCTGTGGAAGTCACTACAAAACCTAGGAACTTACCGCTGGCCACCCCAGAAAGGATTTGGTAGGGTTCATCTTCAACTGATGGGTCCGCATGATATCAATGATAGCCTTTAAATCAGCTATGTGAATACCTTTGGCGTGGCTTTTTACTGCAATGTCGTCCACATCGCATTCCACCATTTTGCGCATGTGTTCATGAAAAATGGCATTCATAGCCCTTTGATATGTCGCCCCTACATTCTTTAGTCTGAAGGGTAAGACGGTGTAGCAGTATACCCCCAGTGGTGTCCTGAAAGAGGTATGTTTTTCATCATCATGATACATTTTGATTTGATTATACCCTGAAAATTCATCCATGAAGGACATTCGCTCGAATCCACAAGTATTGTCAATCATGACATCTGTGATTGGCAATGGGAATTCATCCTTAGGATAGGCCTCGTTTAGATCACGAAAATCAATGCAGATCCGGATCTTTCCGTTCTTTTTAGCAACGGGGACGATGTTGGCTACCCAATCAGGATGTTGTTCTTTCCTAATGAAGCCAGAGTCTATAAGTTTTTTTTGACTTCTGACTGAATTGCTTCCATCATTTCTGGACGGAATTATCTCTGCTGTTGTTTGACAGGTTTTACGTCCGCATTAATGTTGAGGCGATGCATAGCCACTCGAGGATCAAGTCCAGGCATGTCCTCATAATTCCAGGCGAAAACATCTATATATTCTCGCACTAGAGATACTAAGTCTTCTTTCTCGGAGGGTGACAAGCTTTCACTTATAAAGATGGGCTTAGGATTAGCTTTATCTCCTAGGTTAATATGAACAACCTTATCCTCCGTGGGTGGCTCGCACTGTTCAAAGCGAGTATCCCAAAGAGCATTTAAGTGTTTGATCTAAGGATCTGTATCAGATTGGGCCATTTCTTCATTCCCATCTTCCAGGTGGCTTGTTGAAATCATATTCACTGAAAGTTCTCTGAAGATGTTGCCGACACTAACATCTGACTCCCACGATGACGTGCCCGATGAGTAATCATGGCATAACGACTCTTTAGAGTCAGAGGCTGATGGGATCAGGGTTGACACATAGCCTAACCCCTGCGAGTCCGATGATAATAATCAGGGGTTTTCTCTTTTGGCACAAAAGATCGGAGTAGTGTTCTCCTTCCTTTGCCGAATTCAACCCTGGACCGTTGTCAGATCATACCCCATGCTTTCCATCATTCTGAGTGCATTTGGCTCATAATAACCGAACTGAGGGGGTTCCTTCTCGCTTTCTGATTCTTCACGGGACATCGGTTCAGATTTAATTCGTCCTAAAAGAATCGGTTTTTGGCCTTTCCGTCTTACTGGAACCATGAATATTGATTCTTGCGCATTACCGGCATCTTGGTACGTTTCGAAGGACGACTTCACCGGTACATGCAATGATGTCAAAGCATCCATTGCCGACCAGAGGTCATCATCCACTTCAGTACTAGTGTCTGACGATACTAAATCAGAAGCGAACACAGAAAAATAAGCCAAACCTAATTCTTCATTAATATACCATCCGCCTACATCATCGGCGGTGTTATCAACATTGAGCTTATTAATGCTCGTTACAAGTGGATCTAGTTCCCACATGCACTCTTCTTTTTCCGGCTCGGTGTCGGCTTCATTACCAGAGTCTGGCTCCTCTGGTTGCGGGATTTAATCTGTTTCCACAGAGTCCTGATACAGGAGAGAATCTGTGAAATAATTCTCGACTCCCTTGAACGGATGCCTTTCAGCAATCAATGTTCGCACCTTCCGCTCCTGTCAATGTATTTCATGACTTGGTGGAGAGTGGAGGGAACAATAGAAATACGATGAATCCATGGTCGTCCCAGCAGCAAATTGTAGGAGGTGTCAGCATCGATCACGTAGCATGTCACCTCCGACTTTAAGTCCCTGATCTGGCATTTGAGCTTGATCTTCCCATTGGACGGGACCATTGCATTGAACCCATAAATGGTCATCTGGGTAGCGCTCAACCGGTGTGTAGGAATCCTAAATGTTGCATGACCCAGTGAGGCATAATGCTCAATGCGGGACCGAGATCTACCTGAATGCGGCTTACTTCAGATGAACCAATATACCCTATGAAGTATAGGGGTCGATCATG
>JAVJIF010028457.1:0-42327 GCA_038442645.1 Agave tequilana | reverse complement strand
TGTTTTGGGCCAGGGGTTGTCCCCTAGCCCCCTTTCCCCTGGTGCCTATAAAATACCTCTTGGGGCTCTACAGAGGGGATATCCAGAGCTTTAGGAAGTTCTTGTTATCTTGTTTTTAGGATTGTAGTTTTTTGTATTTTCTTCTCTTCTAATTAGTTTAGCCATTAAAGTGAAAGAGAGAGTGTGTGTAAAAGTTGTATTTGAAGGCGACAAGTTTATACAAGTAATTACTTCTCTTTCTTCTTTCCATTTGCTTGGTGTTTTCATTTGCTTCTATCTCTTTATTTTAGTGTAACACTCCTTCTCTTACTTATGAAATATCACCTAGAGGGGGGGTGAATAGGTGATGGCTAATCTAATGGTCACTTATGAACAAATGATGCGGAATTAAAACTAAGATGACCAAATAAAACTTCTTTTATTTTAAACACTTATGTATAACACAAGAGCGTTGCCGAATTCCCCTTGCGAGGCTCTGGATAAGCTCCTCTAGATTCCCCTTGAATGGGTTGAGGTGCCGCGTTGGCTCTCTTGGTTGAATATAGTGTTAACAACAATCCCAAGCAAGTATAGCAATTATGAGCACAAGGGAGTATATCAAGCATGTAAATGATAAAGACAATTATGAATGCAAGATATAAAAGAGACAAAGAGAGAGAGAGAGAGATAGAGTAAGCAATCGCAAACACCAAAGGGTTTGTTTCGAGGTTCGAGCATACTTGCTCTACATCCCCGCCTTCGACACACGAAGGATTTCCACTATGCACGATCCCAACGGATCTCTCCTTGGTGCCGCAACACTACAAGCCCTCGGACTCCCAAGTCCCGTACACACGCAAGCTCCTCAAGCTCGCCGAGGCCGCACCTCAAACCACCAAGAGTTCACATCGAACTCTAACCACCAACGAGCACACTTGCCCGTCTCCTCAAAGAACAAAGAAAAGATCTATGGTGATCACAACACTGATCACCTAAAGAAACTCTCACTACAACACACCTATAGGATAATATAGCAATGGATAGCTCAAGTGTGGTGTGAGAAAGCAAGGAAAAAACTATGGTGAAAAAACTCAAAGAATCACTTTTTACACTCTCTAATAAAAACTCCTTTTAGATGGGAAGTATTGCTCTCTATTTTGTGGAGAAAAACTTCTGAAATGACTTAGAAAAACTGGCTCAAGAAGTCCTCAAAATCTTAGCTTCAAACAATGACAAAACCCCTTTTATAGAGGTCAGAAAAATATGACCGTTGGGGTCTGTCAGAGCTACCGGTCGACCGGCCGGTCGACCGCCAACGGTCGAAAATCTGACCGTTGGAGCCTCCGGTCGACTGCCTGGTCGACCCAGAAATCCAGAGAGCAGAACTCTCTGCAGCGGTCGACCGTCCGGTCGACCGGACCACTGTGCTGACAAAGTGCACAAGGCTGTGCACGTCAGTCGACCGGACGGTCGACCCGACCAAGCTGCGGTCGACCGCCCGGTCGACCGATTTGGTCTGTCAGCCAATTCCTGGTCTGAAAAACAGAGATTTTAAGGTAGTCTATTAACTTAATATAAATCCCATAAATCCTCAAATAAATCTACAAAAATAGTTTCAATGTTATACAAACATGCTTGCACAAAATCAAGGCATGTTATAATAGATTTGAACTATTTTTGTAACTTGGAAATATTGGCTCAAAATAAAAACTGTTTTCCAGAACATGTTTTTTCAAAACTAGTTTTTCCAAATCTTATCAAATACAAAAACAAGATATTTGAGTTCATTCTAAAGCATAGTGTGTATGGATATGATCCACTACACAATCATAATGATATATCTATGTTTTTGACATTAAGCTCTAAACATGGTTATGGTTTAAAAGATATACATGATAGAAATACCAAAACCAAGGTATATATATTTTATCACAAAGAAAATCTTTTACTAAATAAAAATTCTTTTCTAAACATAAAAATCTTTTATGAAAGCAATTCTATCAAGAGTTTTATCAAGAGTGTGTGTGTGATATAACTTGAGCAATCCACCAACTATCTATCCTTTACATTTTTAACTAAACAAAACAAAACTTATACCTAGACCCAAGTCTTCATCTTCTTGAAGTCTTCTCTTGAAGGCTTCTCATCTTCTTGACTTGGTCCAAATGCAATCCATCGAGCTCATCTCTAGATGTGTTCTTGATGCATAGGCTCGTGAATCAACCGGTGCTAGCTTCCAACTTGTCTTTAAATCCTTGTTGAAGCTCCACACCTACTAAGATCTGATAATGAATCTGTCACTAATTAAACACAAGATCATTAGTAATCATAACTTCATGAGGTGATCATCATCAAAACTAGGGTGATAGGCCTTTGGCCAATAATCTCCCCCTTTTTGATGATGACAAAACTCATGAAGTTATATATGCATGGATTAAAGTAAAACTTCAAAGAAGCTCCCCCTAACTCATGCATCATATTCAATAATAGATATGGCAATAAAAGCACATGAATATGTATGCAATGTATGGCATGTATGTAAATGTAAACATCATAAATCTTATCTCCATACATTATAAATCTTATCTCCATACATAAAACAAATCACAAAACACATATGCATCAACACAAATCTTACTCCCCCTTAAGCAAGGAAGACATGCATATAAAATCTATAAATACTTCTCCCCTTTTTGTCAATCATCAACAAAGGGTTCAAAGTAAAATACATCAAACAAATCTTTTCCCCCTTTGTCAAAAACAAAGTCATCAAAGAGGGGTACAATTAAATCAATAAGAGGTTATATGCGATATACATTCATGAAGAGGAAGACGCTAAGTTAGCTTCCCTACACATATGCATTACATGAAGAAGGAAGACAAGCCCTAACTCACATAACACATATTATGTAATGCATAAGAGGAGATGTGAAGCTCCCCCTACACACGTATATCATATAAAGAAGAGTTGTCAAGCTCCTCAATTTATAATATACTCAACATGAATCCATATGTAAGAGAGATGTTAAGCTCTCCTTGCATAGAAATACAAATCAAAAAATTGAGTTTTCTTGATAAAAACACATTTTGAGTTTTCAAAGATACACAATTTTCCTTTTAAGGTACCAAATGAAGAACAATCAAATTTGAATTTTGATACCAATTTTAAAAATACTATGCATAAGCTTATTATGGGATACCAATTTGAAATTCTAATTAAGCTTAGCATCAACAATATTGTGCTTTAAAAAAAATACCAATTATAAAATAAGCACAAAAATATCACATATATGTATGGAAAGATAATACCATAGAAATTGATTTAAATTTGAAAGCATTCATACATACAATCAAAATACGATTATACACAACAAGAATCATATTGATACCAATTGAAAATATCCAATGATACCAATAGTAATATTAAACTTAGGTGTATACATCATATAGTTTACCATATGAAGAATTCGAACTAGTTAAATGAAAATGTTTAACAACTAGTACGGAATCCTTCAATCAAGGAATAAATCAAAAATTTTTCATAAAACACAAGTAAATCACATGGCACTAAAAACACTCTAGTATCCATAAAGTCCATATTGAAAAGATGAGTGTACTAGTGTTATGTGGAACATGGCATTATGAAAAATAGCAATAAAACTCAATATTCCTTTAAATTTTGAAATCATGAAATCCATCACAAAAATTTTATTGAAAAATACAAAATTTTTATTAAAAACAAAAATTTATATTTCAAGATATATGTATGTTTTGACAAGACATTAAGTATAACATACAATTCTTAAAAACACAATTGAGTCCAATATAGATTTGCATGAAAGGCAAATGACTCAAGAGGTATCCATGTATATCTTAATGTTTTGGCAAGACAAACATATACATGAAATGAAAGCACATGATCATAGCATAAATCCAAAATGGGAATACAAGTTTAAAATGTAATAATCATCAAAAATTAGGCTATACTAGCACACCTAATGGGCACAAATAAGCATTCAAACCCAATCATATATAGATTTATTTGTGATCCATAATGTGTACAAGTATAAATCCAAGTGTTGACAAATATTAACATTTAAACTAATATTCAAATCATGAAACATCAAAAAAAAAATTTTTTTTTTTTTTTGAGAATACAAAAGAATTTATCCATATGATTAAAAAAATTGGATCATGTGAATCAATTTGAAGAATAGATAAACTAGTTTTAATGGATTTTGACAAACTAGTTAAAGATCCTTCAAAAAATACAAAGTCAAATGTTTTCCATGAATAATACTAAATACATAAAAGTTCAAGCACTCATATTCCATAAAGCTCAATATTATATATTTCTTAAAAGGTGAGTGATCAAAGGTTATGTAAATGGTATCTTCATGAAAATCGTCAATGAAGCTCAAATCAAATATGACTAAAACTTTTATTGAACAACACATAAAAATCATTTTTCTCAAAACAAATCAACTCAAAATCATTTTTCATAAGAATTACAATCTTCATGGTATATGTATGAATTATACAAATCTAACAATACGCATACATATCCCAAATATAAAAGAGTCTATAAAAGATGTTTGCATGGAAGCAAGAGACTCACGGGTATACATGTATATTTATTAGATTTGAATTAAAACATGCATATACATGAAGTGGAACATAAATTAGGTAAAACATGTATAACGGAGAATCATCAAAACTAGTCTATACATATGCATATAGTGGATACAAGTGAGCATGAAGTTCAAAATATATATGAGTCAATTGTAGTTCACTATTATATATGTATAAAAGCAAGTTTGATACATTCTACATCTAAGCATGTAAATACCACATGAAGTACATTAAATCTTAAAACATGAACATGCTATGAATATTATGGATGAACAAGCATGAACATAAAAAATAGGAGTTTAGAAATTGTTACCAACTCCAAAGCTCCAAATATGGTGGTCTTTCCCACCAAAATCTCCTTGATAGCAATGCATCCAAAAGTTTGTCCATCATTTTCATTGCATCCGCTATCAAGGCACCAATCCTCTCACGTCTTGTGAGAGCCCTCACCTACATCAAAATCAAAGGGTGGGGGTTTTGGTACCCATACTTTCTGGGTCCTTTGGGGTTAGCTTTATTGTAAGGATCCAAAATCTTTTATACTTAGCAAAATATAAATGAGGGTTCTTATCAAAACAATATTTTGCTAAATGGCCTTTGCGGCACAATATGTACATGTGTACACCTTAGTATGCTTATGTGTAGGAGTGTGATCATGTTGTGCAACATAAGCAAATGCATGGTTATGATGTGCATGAATGTGTGGAGTTTGTTTCTTTGAAAACATTGACTCCAACCTAGAATGATTAAAAGCACAAGAGTCAAAGTTGAACTCAAACCATCCATTTTATTTTTCAAATCTTAATCTCATTAGTTGTGGCATGTAAAGCATGGTGAGATAAAGAATCATTTTTCTTTTTCTTTTGAAAAAACATTATCCTTTTCTTTTTCAACAAATTTTCTTTTTAAAGATTTATTTTCTTGTAAAATACTTTCTTTTTGTTGTTCCACCATAGCAATATCATTTTTCAAAATATTGTTCCCTTCACAAAGATCATTCAATTTGAAAGCAAGGAAACATTTTCATTTTTCAAATCTTTATTTTCCTTTTCTAAACATGCAAGTTTATTTCTAAAAGAATCATTTTCTACATGCATGCAATCAAATTTCTTTTTCAAACTTTTGTTATCTTTTCTAAGCATGCAATGTTATCTCTAAATGAGTCATGTTCTTTATGCATGCAAGCAATGTCCTTTTTCAAATTTTTAATTTCTTTCCTTTTCATGTCATATTTCTCAAGCAATAGTTGGCAAATGAATGAGCTCATCATATGACATAATATCATCTTCCTCGGATTCGGAAGTTACCTCAAGGGGGTATCCCCTTGGACCATGTAGCACTTGTTGGAGGTGTCGCTTCAACGTCCGAATCACTCCGGCATAGTATAGATCCTTTTCGCCAAGGGAGGTGATGATGTTCCAAGCTACAAAAGCTGAATCAATGTTAGCAACCCTAAATAAGTAATCATCATTAGGGTACTCTTCAAAGCATTTAGGGCTTTTGCATTTCCCTCAATATACTTGCTATTGTTAATATAAGAGTCATTAATGTAGCAAGATAGACATGAATGCCTAAGGCCTTGAGATACATGACATCTTAACCTTCCAAATTTGGATGTTAAGGATGTCAAAGGTGGGTGGTGACATGAAGTCCATGGTGAGGTGTGTGTGTAAAAAATATTGTGATTAGCCTAAAATGAGGATCTTTTACTCTAGGTTGTTAGACCCAAATCAGAGTACGGATACCAATTGAAATATCACCTAGAGGGGGGGTGAATAGGTGATGGCTAATCTAATGGTCACTTATGAACAAATGATGCGGAATTAAAACTAAGATGACCAAATAAAACTTCTTTTATTTTAAACACTTATGTATAACACAAGAGCGTTGCCGAATCCCTTGCGAGGCTCTGGACAAGCTCCTCTAGATTCCCCTTGAATGGGTTGAGGTGCCGCGTTGGCTCTCTTGGTTGAATACTAGTGTTAACAACAATCCCAAGCAAGTATAGCAATTATGAGCACAAGGGAGTATATCAAGCATGTAAATGATAAAGACAATTATTAAATGCAAGATATAAAAGAGACAAAGAGAGAGAGAGAGAGATAGAGTAAGCAATCGCAAACACAAAGGGTTTGTTTCGAGGTTCGAGCATACTTGCTCTACATCCCCGCCTTCGACACACGAAGGATTTCCACTATGCACGATCCCAACGGATCTCTCCTTGGTGCCGCAACACCTACAAGCCCTCGGACTCCCAAGTCCCGTACACACGCAAGCTCCTCAAGCTCGCCGAGGCCGCACCTCAAACCACCAAGAGTTCACAATCGAACTCTAACCACCAACGAGCACACTTGCCCGTCTCCTCAAAGAACAAAGAAAAGATCTTTGGTGATCACAACACTTGATCACCTAAAGAAACTCTCACTACAACACACCTATAGGATAATATAGCAATGGATAGCTCAAGTGTGGTGTGAGAAAGCAAGGAAAAGAACTATGGTGAAAAACTCAAAGAATCACTTTTACACTCTCTTAATAAAAACTCCCTTTTAGATGGGAAGTATTTGCTCTCTATTTTGTGGAGAAAACTTCTGAAATGACTTAGAAAAACTGGCTCAAGAAGTCCTCAAAATCTTAGCTTCAAACAATGACAAAACCCCCTTTTAAGAGGTCAGAAAAATATGACAGTTGGGGTCTGTCAGAGCTACCGGTCGACCGGCCGGTCAACCGCCAACGGTCGAAAATCCGACCGTTGGAGCCTCCGGTCGACCGCCCGGTCGACCAGAAATCCAGAGAGCAGAACTCTCTGCAGCGGTCGACCGTCCGGTCGACCGGACCACTGTGCTGACAACGTGCACAAGGCTGTGCACGTCAGTCGACCGGACGGTCGACCCGACCAAGCTGCGGTTGACCGCCCGGTCGACCGATTTGGTCTGTCAGCCAATCCTGGTCTGAAAAACTGGGATTTTTAAGGTAGTCTATTAACTTAATATAAATCCCATAAATCCTCAAATAAATCTACAAAAATAGTTTCAATGTTATACAATGATATACAAACATGCTTGCACAAAATCAAGGCATGTTATAATAGATTTGAACTATTTTGTAACTGGAAATATTGGCTCAAAAATAAAAACTGTTTTTCCAGAACATGTTTTTTCAAAACTAGTTTTTCCAAATCTTTATCAAATACAAAAACAAGATATTTGAGTTCATTCTAAAGCATAGTGTGTATGGATATGATCCACTACACAATCATAATGATATATCTATGTTTTGACATTAAGCTCTAAACATGGTTATGGTTTAAAAGATATACATGATAGAAATACCAAAAACCAAGGTAATATATTTTATCACAAAGAAAATCTTTTACTAAATAAAAATTCTTTTCTAAACATAAAAATCATTTATGAAAGCAATTCTATCAAGAGTTTTATCAAGAGTGTGTGTGTGATATAACTTGAGCAATCCACCAACTATCTATCCTTTACATTTTTAACTAAACAAAACAAAAACTTATACCTAGACCAAGTCTTCATCTTCTTGAAGTCTTCTCTTGAAGGCTTCTCATCGTCTTGACTTGGTCCAAATGCAATCCACCGAGCTCATCTCTAGATGTGTTCTTGATGCATAGGCTCGTGAATCAACCGGTGCTAGCTTCCAACTATCTTTAAATCCTTTGTTGAAGCTCCACACCTACTAAGATCTTGATAATGAATCTGTCACTAATTAAACACAAGATCATTAGTAATCATAACTTCATGAGTTGATCATCATCAAAACTAGGGTGATAGGCCTTTGGGCCAACAACTTATTCTCTCTTGTTTTCTTCTTTTCTTAATTATGTCTAACTAACTCTTTCATTGCATAGCTAACTCACTAATCTCTAACAACTTGACTGATAAACCAAATGAGTCAATAGTGTCAAACAAGCCTTGTGTAAATGAGAGCTATGACATCTTAAGATGAGGGTTCTAACTCTATTTTACTCACAAGTATTTCTTCTTATATTTCATACTTAACGGTTTTTGATGATCTGTGGATTGTAAACTTTACTTGTTTTTATAAGTTAGAGATATTCCCTTTACTTTGCCGATACCATTAGTGCACTTATTTTTTTCCTTATTCTCGCATTCTATGGATCTTGATAAGAGAATGTTCAATTTTTTACCATGTAAAGCTAAGTTAAAAGGATGAACAGTGCACTTATTTCATCCCTTATTCTCGCCTTCTATTGGATCTTGATAAGGAATGTTCAAGTTTTTGCCGTGTAAAGCTAAGTTAAAGAAAGAACTTTCACTCGATTTTCACGTGAATAGTTTCTATGCATAAGGGTTATGCTAGCCTATGATCCATCGTGAGGCTATAGTGATTAGTTACAATTCTGCATTATTATATCGCATTCCCTACTGATTTATGAACAATGTCGGTCTAAACTGTGTTTTGGTCTCTCTTGCAGATAAATCAAGAGTCTAAAGACAAAAGAGTAATAAGAGCTTAATTAAACCCATTTTTGCGTAATTAAATCTGAATTTCTTAGAGGCCAAGCAAGGGTGCTTCTAGAAGATGCATTGAAACGAGGCCCTTGCGCACGTCAGACGAATATCCGGGTGAAACTATAAGAATCCGAATACACTAGGAAGGTTCTCGAAGCCAGGAGAAGTTTCTCACCAAAATCAGGGGCCTAAGTCCCTGGTTTTGCCGTGGATACGCGGCAATTTGGTGGGCCCATGCGTCGATTTTCGATGCGTGGCCTTCCAGAGTCTTATTTCGCCTATATTCCCCTGCAGAGGCCCGGAACGCAAGGAGATTGGGAATTAGGCTAGGTTTTCTATCTTTTAATGTAGTGTAGTATAGGGTTCTTCTTCCTTCTTTTGTATTTCTTTTCTTTTTAGATCATGTATTAGGGCAGAGAGATTCAGAGAGAGAAAGAGAGAGATTGATGTAATAGATGGTGACAATCTATGTAAAGGTGTCTCCTTTCTCTCCATTGTAATCTTCTCCGTCTTCTACATGATGCTTGGCTAATTTTCTTCTTCTCATGGAAATCTAACTACTAACCACTAACCATCTAACCCCTTACTTGATAATCCACATGAATCTAGTAGCCTCTACAAGGCCTTGCTCTTGCAAGAGCCTTTGATGGCTCATGATGATGGATTCTAACATTTTTAACATCTAACCCACTAACTTGCTAACTTGCAATGTCTTCTTTATTTCATGCTCATTTTTAACCAATTTTGATGATTTAATAGTAGCTTGCAACTTGTTGTGTGGTATGGATGTGTTGTTTGAATGTAGAAGAATAATCTTATGAGCCATGCTCTATATCGTCTCTTGAAGCCAAGGATTAGTGATGGCCAAGAATCCATGTGAGACAACTATCACTAAGAGGTTAGCATGGTTAGTAGAGCAATTAGTAGTTAGCAGCCATGAATTTTCTTTCATAGTTTATTTCTTTCTTTTTACTTTGTTTTAAACCAATTTCCAAAACCTTTTTATCATTTTCTTATTAATGTTTCACCAACTTCTTAGTTCACCCTTGTTTCATCTTCATTTTGTTTTCAAAATCACTTCTCCATAGTTTCACATCGCCGTTTTCATCGTCTCCTTTCCCCTATCACTTTTAGATTTCTTTCCTTTCTTTTCTCATTCTTTAACAAAGAAGAAATTGTTAATAACCAATGTGAATAAAAAGTGTTAATGCTTCTATCGCCTCCCGTCCATGTGGATTCGACCCGTTGAGCCAATGCTATAACGGAAATATCGATGGAACATTAGAAAACACAAGCTTTTCATTGATTTCATAAAACACATTATTTTGAGTGCTGGTTCCACCCCAATCATACATCTTCAAGAAGTTGGAGATTAGTGGGAGCATTTAGTTGAAAGTTAGCCATGCGTTTTTACCATTAAGAAAATTCACTTTTACAAATCAACAGACCAATTCAAATAATTCTTGAAACAATACTTATTTTCATTTCAATTCTTTATTTGAAACAAGATCTTTCTCTTTAGCTTGAACAAAGAAGCCGCATCAAGCTTCCATCGCTCTCCCTCCTTGTGGATACGACCCGTATAGCCACTTTGCTACTATGGAAGAATCGCAAAAGCAGTAACATCGACCGACATTCCTTTACTTATATTTGTGCATACTTTTTGCCGATCATGCCATGAAGAGCTTCTTGTGGTTGGCCCATTTCTTGATAGAGCCTGCAAGAAGTGATTAGTCTCTAATTTTGCATAATTTTCATCATATCTCATATTTATTTCATGTAAAATTTTGCTAATAAAACCTTGCTTGCTTGATCCTAGGTTCATGGTGTGCAAATAAAGAAGAAGACCTAAATCACCATTTAATTGGTGATAAAAGCCTACCAAGTAGCCATTGACTTTAGAGTGAAGATTTTGTCAGCCCTGGACATCAAATCGCAAATCCAGAAGATCAAGGCGTCAGAAGACAGACTGGGCGACGCGCTGGCGCACGTCGCCCGGGCTTCGGGCCATGGGTCACCCCTGGCTCCCCTTTCCCTGGTGCATATAAATACCCCCAGGGGTCTTCAGTTGAAGCAGATCCAGAGTTAGAGCAAGTTGTGTAGTCTTGTTTTAGTTTGTAGTTGTTGTTGTTGTTCTTCTTCTAGCTTTAGTTTAGCCATTAGAGTGAAAGAGAGAGAGTGTGTAAGTGTTGTATTTGAAGGGTGACAAGCTAATACAAGTATTAATTCTCTTCCTTCTTTCAATTTACTTGTGCTTTCATTTGCTTTTACTTCCTTGTTATAGTATAAACTCATTTCTCTTCACTTCTTCCTTTGTTGTTTCTTATTGTAGTGTAACTCCCTTCTCTCAACTTCTTTTCCTTATTGTTTCTTTTACTTTTATGGCTAACTAACTTTTCCTTACCATGGCTAACTAACTACTAACCACTAATTTCTAACACTTGATTGATAACCCAAATAAGTCAATAATGTTAAACAAGCCTTGTGCAAATAAGAGCTGTGACATCTTAAGACGAGGGTTCTAACTCTAATTTACCTACAAGTATTTACTTTCTTATACTTCATGCTTAATGAGCTTTTTGATGACTATGGGTTGTGTACTTTACTTGTTATTATAAGTTAGAGACTTTTCCTTTTAACTTTGCCGATACCATTCGTGCACTTGTGTCTTCCCTTATTCTCGCCTTCTATTGGATCTTGATAAGGGAATGTTCGAGTTTTTGCCGTGTAAAGCTAAGTTTTAGGATAAACTTTCACTCGATTTTCACGTGAATAGTTCCCATGCACAAGGGTTGTGTTCGCCTATGATCCATCGTGAGGCTATCTTCTAAAAGTTAGAAATTAGTGGGAGCACTTAGTAGAAAGTTAGCCATGTGTTTTTACAACTAAGAAAAAAAATTCACTTTTACAAACTGCCAAAACGTTTCTAACAATTCTTAAAACATCTTGTTTCACTTTTCAATTCTTTATTTGGAAACAAAGAACTTCTTGCTTTCTCTCTTAAACTTTGAAGCCGCATCAAGCTTCCATCGCTTTCCCTCTTGTGGATACGACCCGTATAGCCACTTCGCTACTATGGAAGAATCACAAAAGCAGTAACATCAACCCATACTCTTTTTACTTATTCTTGTGCTTGCTTTTTGTTGATCAAATTTTGCGCCGTTGCCGGGGAGGGAACGACTTTATTGTTCACTACTAAAGATTATTCTTTTTGTGTGTAGGGGAAGTACCAAGGAGCTCACTATTACAGGAAGCGAAAGAGGTGGCCAAGGATATTGCGCGAGGAATCATTTGCCCTTGGAAAAATTCATGTAAAAGCGAGTTTTTCTGATTGAAGCAGTAACAAACTCGTTTGCAGGGTTGCCGAAAGCCGCTAAAAATTGCTTTCTAAATTTTTTAGTTCCATTGAATGGTTCACCCTATGCATGTGTAATAAACTCAACAAAAATTCACTTGCTGCTTAATTTAAATTTGGACTAGACTTTTGCATTTAGGGCACGTGTCTATTTCAATTCATTTCAATTTCTGTTGAAGAGTGCTGGAGACAAGGTACGTATGCATTCATATAGAATAGGACCAACATTTGAAGTGATTTACCGTTTTGAATGTTAACTTGTTGTGAATAAACTGCACACTTGCACAATTGACATTAGGGCAGAACCTAAATAAACAAGATAAGGTGGGGATTTCATCACCCTTCCTTAGCCCAAAAAACCATCTCCAAGTGCACTCACACTTTCAAGCCTTAACTAAAAATCAATAGACGTTGGCCTAGGGAAATCTCGGACTCACTAAGAGATTAACCGAGGTTGAAACTTGCAAGAACTATACTCCTGCAAAATTGGTGTCTAAGGAAAGTGGATTGAGAGGTAAAGCTTGAAAGCTCCGTGGTTTGGCATAATTAGGCCCGTGGCTCCGCCCGGATACCTCCCCCGAGCTTGCCCTTTCCTGGTCAATTAGCTTGTAGTCGAGTTCCTGCAACAACCTTCCCCGGAGAATCGACCAGTTAGGAGTCGTCTAGATCCAGGTACCTTAGACTAAGGCTTTGTGGTTGTTTTTCTTTCTTTTGTTTGCTTTTTGTTCTTTTTCGATTGTTTGTTATCTTCACGTTGTTTGTGGTGTGCTGCATGCAAGAGTGGGTGAGAGATCCGTCAACTTCTAGATTAACAAGAAATACTTCTCTACCTTACATCCAGAACCGGTGATGGCGTCACTTCAGGATAGATTTTACCCGATCAGAACCTCACTTCCATCTTGCATAAAACTTCCTGAAGGAAACGGAAATAACTTCGAGTTAAAGCCTCAATTTGTCAAACACTCTTCCCAAATTTCATGGTTTAGAATCAGAAGACGCATACTTCTTTGTTAGGGAATTTGAAGAAGTATGCCTCATGATGCGTATACCCCAGCTAGGAGACGATGCCGTTAGGTACGTTTCATCCCTTTTTCCCTAAAGGACCTAGCAAAGAAATGGTTGTACAGCTTGGCTGCAGATTCAGTCATGACATGGGATGATTACATCAAGGCCTTATTAAAGAAATTCTACCCAATTCACAAACTGCCCTCATTAGGAAGAACATTATGCAGTTTAGGCAAGAACTGAGTGAACCATTTTGGAGATACTTTGAGCGATTCAAAGATCTTCTAGCTCAGTGCCCTCATCATGGCGTGGAGAAATGGCGTCAGTGTCAGATTCTCTATGATGGTCTAGACTATCAGCAAATACCCTGTTAGAAACGATGTGTCAGGGAGGGTTCTTGTAGAAGGATGAGAATCAGGGTTGGGATTTATTTGAGGATTTAGCTGAGAAAACCCTGCAATGGGAGCCAGCTTCGGAGAAACCTAGGAATTCACAATCAATAGCTTCAAGAGGAGGGCTCCTATCTCTAGAATCATCCATAACCGCTGAGGCTAAGATTGCTACCCTAATGAGAAGGATAGAGGCTCTGGAAACTAAAGAGCCTGCCAATGTCAACCAGATCAACCCACCATCAATTCACAATATTGGTTGTTCGTACTGTCAGGCACTAAACCATGTCCTTGAAGAGTGCCCTATTTCCACACCCAACAAGTGCCATATTCACAGCTACACACAACCCCTACTCACAAACATACAATCCGGGTTGGAGGAATCACCCTAATTTCTCCTGGGCACAGAACAATCCTCCCAGGCCTAATTTCTCCAACAATTTTCACCATCCTACTCCACCACCTTTTCCCAGTCAAGCCCCATCTTCCTCCTCCCAAAGCTCTCCAATGGAAAAGAAAATCAGTAAATTGGAGGAGAGCATAGAGGCTTTCATGAAGTCCCAAACCGCTTTTATGCAAAATTAGGGACAAACTCTGAACAATCATTCACAGGCCATATCGAGATTGAAAATGCAGATGAGCCAATTAGATAGCTCCCTAAGTGAAAGACCAAAGGGTACTTTGCCTAGTCAGCCGCTAGTTAACCCAAAATCCTCCAATCAAGAATATGAAATTCAGGATCCATCGATCAACAGTGTAATGCTGTTCATACACTTCGATCTGGAAAGAAGGTAGACAAC
The DNA here is from genome assembly GCA_038442645.1 of Agave tequilana. NCBI lineage: Eukaryota > Viridiplantae > Streptophyta > Magnoliopsida > Asparagales > Asparagaceae > Agave > Agave tequilana. The sequence goes on along the minus strand of JAVJIF010028457.1, from coordinate 27,668 downwards.
CAGGTCTACCAACAGAAAAGTCTAGTTCATCCTGATCCTACTCCAGGCTCCACCTCTGCTAGTTCCTACCAAAATGCTCCTCAAACATCTGACGAGGATATGCTGCTGAACAAGTTCATAAGCCTGTAACACCCTTTTCTAATAGGCTTAGGAACAACAATAAGAATATGCATATGGAGAAAATGCTAGAGATGTTCAACCAGGTCAAATTGAATGTGCCACTTCTTGACGCTATCCAACAAGTCCCGGCTTATGCCAAATTTCTTAAGGATATGTGTACTAAGAAGAGAAAGACCAATGTGCTCAAGAAAGTGTTCTTGGCAACCAATATAAGCGAAATTTTGTCTGGTCCCATTCCGGTGAAATACAAGGATCCAGGATGTCCCACCATTTCCTGCACCATAGGACAGACCGAAATCAGTAGAGCACTTCTTGACCTCGGAGCAAGTATCAACTTGCTACCTCTCTCAGTATACCAGCAACTTGGGTTGGGCGAGCTAAACCTAACTCGAGTCACCATTCAGCTAGCTGACCGATCTTTGAAGATCCTGAAGGGGGAAATCACAGACGTCCTTATCCGGATTGAGGATTTCATCTACCATGTGACTTCATTGTGCTTGAGACCCAACCTGTGTCCAATCCAAGGTCTCAAACTCCCGTCATCTTAGGGCGCCCATTCCTTACTACAGCCAATGCCATAATGAACTATAGGAACGGGTTCATGCGATTAACCCTTGGAGACATGACAAAGGAAGTCAATGTCTTCAATCTTAGAAGACAACCTAGGGATGTCAATGATCAGACATTTGAGGTCAATTCTATTGAAAATCTGACAGTGAGCATGAGGAAAACATGGAAATAGAAAAGGAGGCAGAATTTGATCTGGAGGCTGAGGATTTTAATTTAGGCCAGATCGTAGATTCAGTAGTGGATTGGGCATCAAGCCCAAGTGTACCTCATTGTAGGCTGTCTAAAAATCACAAAGACAAGCCACCAAAACGCAGAGATTCAAGATCAAGGCGCGTTGGCTCAACGCCCGCGTCTCCGCATCAAGGCGCGTTGGCTCAACGCCCGCGTCTCAGCATCAAGGCGCGTTGGCTCAACGCCCGCGTCTCCGCATCAAGGTGCGTTGGCTCAACGCCCGCGTCTCCGCATCAAGGCGCGTTGGCTCAACGCCCGCGTCTCAGCATCAAGGCGCGTTGGCTCAACGCCCGCGTCTCCGCATCAAGGCGCGTTGGCTCAACGCCCGCGTCTCAGCAACAAGGTGCCCCCACCTTGGTTGTAACCACCCCGATTATGGCGCCATCCACCGCCCATGTAGCGGGGAAGTTGGCCCTCATCGTGGAGCACTTTTAGGGGGCACGATCACCCCCTAAAAACCCTATAAATAGTCCCGTCACTATTGAAGAGGGGAGGATTTTGGAGAAGGAAAAAAGGAGAAGATCATCAACAGAGAGAGAGAGAAGACTCTTCAGCGAGCTTACTGAGTACTAGCCGCTCTTCGCCTACCTCCTCTTCTAGAGTTTTGATAGACGGAGCTGAGTTACTCCCTCTACCTGCCAAGGAGAAGATCCCTCGACGGTCCAGAACGGTCATCTGGTCAACGGAGAACAAGATTCACTCTCCACCGTCACCCGAAGAACCCAGCACTAAACAAAGGGGGAATTCAAGATTCAATATTCTCCCTCCCTTGTAACCGGAAGATTTAGCCTGTTGTAATTTTTCATCTGATTCAAGGAAATTTTACTCCAGCCCCTTTTCCGTGTCAAACAAGAGATGGCGACTCGAATCTGTTTGTTACCGACGAACATGTTGTGGCGCAAGATGACGTCCACCACGAGGGAAAGATGGTCGAATCGCTCGTTGTCGAGTTCGACCAGGCGAAGTACGAAGAGTTCCTCTCTTCTGGCTCCAAGAGCCCAAAGACCCGCGTCTGCCGCCGGGTCTCGACAGGGAATGGCCTCGAAGCCCGATCGGTGGCTTTCTCGAGCTCCTCTGCTGCCCACTGTGCCCAGCAAAGTTCACGCGTCCACGCCTCTCAGCAGGCCCGCGTGATCCCAAGCACAGTTGCTGTTGCGACCAACTCCGTCGCACAGAAGACCCGCGTCAGCGTCTCTCAGGAGACCCGCGTGGTCAAACTTCCTGGTGCCCAGCATCAGGATGTTGTTGGTTTCTCTCCACCTCCTCGACGCAATCGAAACGCTGAGCGTCGACAGAGGAGACGTGCGCGTCAGCTGCAAGTCGGAACCGTTGGTTTTCCAACTGAAGCTGAACGCGATGTACAGTCTCGCACCTTGCCCGCGTTGCGTCCAGTACGTGAAATCCGTGTTTGGCGGCCCAAGCGCGCAACTCCTCAAGTTGAGTCCTCTGAGGACCAACTTACCAAACGCCAGAATGAAGCTTCTGCGTCTCGTCAAACGCAAGAAGCACGCGCCCAGAGACGAGGCGCCCTACAGCCACTCTCTCTCACGCGTCTCTACCCAGACGCACCAGGCAACAACGCGATAATCGCGTCTCATCTCAACAGAGACGCCAGACGCGGGTTCCACAGCCGAGACGCAGAAACCGCGTCTCTGAAGTCTGCGTCCATGTAGGCTGTCTAAAAATCACCAAGACAAGCCACCAAAACACAGAGATCCAAGATCCAGGCGCAAGGCTAAATGTGACAATCAAGACGCGAGAGATAGCCCGCGTCTCAGCATCAAGGCGCGTTTGGCTCAACGCCCGCGTATCAGCATCAAGGCGCGTCGGCCCGAAGCCCGCGTCTCAGCATCAAGGCGCGTCGGCCCGAAGCCCGCGTCTCAGCATCAAGGCGCGTTGGCTCAACGCCCGCGTCTCAGCAAACAAGGTGCCCCCACCTTGGTTGTAACCACCCCGATTATGGCGCCATCCACCGCCCATGTAGCGGGGAAGTTGGCCCTCATCGTGGAGCACTTTTAGGGGGCACGATCACCCCTAAAAACCCTATAAATAGTCCCGTCACTATTGAAGGAGGAGGACGACGATTATCGGGCAAAAAGAGAGATTCCGAGAAAAAAAAAGGGAGAGATCATCGACAGAGAGAGAGAAAACCCTTCAGCGAGCTTACTGAGTACTAGCCGCTCTTCGCCTACCTCCTCTTCTAGAGTTTTGGTAGACGGAGCTGAGTTACTCCCTCTACCGACCGAAGAGAAGATCCCCGACGGTCCAAACAGTCATCCGGTCAACAGAGAACAAGATTCACTCTCCACCGCCACCCGAAGAACCCAGCACTAAACAAAGGGGGAATTCAAGATTCAATATTCCCCCTCCCTTGTAACCGGAAGATTAAGCCGGCTGTAATTTTTCATCTGATTCAAGGAAACGTTACACCAGCCACCCTTCTCCGTGTCAAACAAGAGATGGCGACTCCGCTGGGGATTACTTTCATCACTGACGAACAGATCGTGGCGCAGGATGATGTTCTCCGTAAGGGGAAGATGGTCGAAACACTCGTTGTCGAGTTCGACCAGGCGAAGTATGAAGAGTTCCTCTCTTCTACCTCCAAGAGCCCAAAGACCCGCGTCTGCCGCAGGGTCTCAACCGAAAAGCTACCCGAAGCCCAATCTGAGGCTCTGCGGGGTGCCGATGCCCACTGTGCCAAGACAAGTTCACGCGCCAACGCCTCCCAGAAGGCCCGCGTGACCTCAGGCACTGCTGTTGCGATCAACCGCGTCGCACAGAACACACGCGCCAACGCCTCCCAGAAGGCCCGCGTGGTCCCAGGCACCACTGCTGCTGCGATCAACTGCGTCGCGCAGAATACCCGCGTCAACGTCTCTCAGGAGACCCGCGTGGTGAACACTCTTGGTTCTATAAACCAGGATGTTGTTGGTTTCTCTCCACCTCCTCGACGCAACCGGAATGCTGAGCGTCGACAGAGGAGACGCGCGCGTCAACTCCAAGTCGGAACCGTTGGTTGTCTGACCGGGGGTGGACGCGGCGTACAATCTGATGCCTTGCCCGCACCTCGTCCAGTGCGTGAGATCCGCGTTTGGCGACCCAAACGCGATACTCCTCAAGTTGAGTCCTCCGAGGACCAACTCATCAAACGCCAGGGTGAAACCTCCGCGTCTTTTCAAACGCAGGAAGTACGCACTCATAGGCGTGGGGCCCAGCAGCCCACTCTCTCTCAAGCAACTCTGCCTAAACGCATCAGGCAGCAACGCGAGACTCGCCGCGCGCGTCATACAGCCGCGTCATGAGAGCCGCGTCCCTGAAGTCTGCGTCCAGGCTGAACAGCACATGACTGTCTCCCGTCTTCGACGTTGCGAGACCAGTCTCTTTAATCCCCCTCCCACGGATTTGAGGGATTATTTGACAAGGAAAAGAAGTGCAATCAAGCCACTTCGTCATGCTGCTGTCAACAACTCATCCATATGCTCTCTGGATGCCATTATGGATCAGGCGTGCACCAGCAGTCCTTAATCAGACAGCTGACCCTGATTCCCCCGTCAGCCAAAAGAAGACGCTCCCACAGGAGGAGAACCTTCTCAGATGTTGAATACCCGGAGCTTACTGCAAACATGACTAGCAGAAGCAAGGAAAACAACCAATGGTCAACTCAGAGGAATCTGACTCTGAGCCGGAAGGGGTGTATCAACACACTCGCACCCAGACGGGGGCCATTCCCCCAATTGACTATAATGATTTAGCTCGCGGCATTAGAATGGGTGATTCTCACTCCGCTGTAGTGGAGTCGCAGGCTTCAAACTCTTCCGTCGAGAAGGAGGCTTCCGCCTACATGGCAGACACTCCTGAGGAGACGGCCAGGCGTTTAGAGCAGACGCAGAAGCGCCAGATGGATATAATCGCCTCTCAACAGAGATCCATTGACTCCCTCAAGCATATGCTTGAGAAATTGCTTGAAGAAGGAGCGAGATCTCCTCCTAGACGGCCGAAGGGGAAAAGGGAGAAAGGAGGAAGCCCACCCTCCGAACCTTCCGACGAGACACGACGATCTACCTCGGATGTGTCCAAGCCCTCGTCGCAGGCAAGAAGCGACCAAGACCAGGAGAAGACTCATGCTAAGAGGATGAGTCAATTGGAACGACGCCTCGAGGCCCTTGCCAATCGCAAGGACCTCCAAGAAGCTGGAGTGGTCCAGCCCTATCCGGCTGAGTGGGACTTAGTTCCATACCCTCCTAAGTTCAAGGCTCCAACCCTCCAAGCATTCGACGGGAAGGGGTCACCCAACCAGCACATCTACTACTTCAAATCTCAGACCGGGAATGTGGTAGATAATGACGCCATCCTGGCGCGACTGTTCATCGGCACCCTGAAAGGGTTGGCTTTTGAGTGGTTATGAAGCTCCCGGAGGGTTCTATCAAGAACTGGGGGATCTAGAGAAGCTGTTCTTGACACGCTTCTTCGAAGATGACTCCGAAGTCACAATGCCCACCCTTTTAGCTACCAAACAGCGGAGAGGGGAGTCCGTCAAATCTTTCGTGGAAAGATTTCGGAACACGGCACTCCGGTGCCCAAGCGGTATGACCCAGGCCACCCTGGTGGAAACATGCCGCCACAACCTCCAAACCTCACTCCTTGCTCAAATAGGAGTTGCTGAAAGCCGCACCTGGAAGCAGTTAGTCCAACAGGGTGAACAGGCTGAGGAGATTGTTGCCCGTGTCAAGGCAGAGGAAGGCAAGCTGCGGCCGGAAAGGTCGACAAGGCGTGCACCGGCACCAGACACCTCCCTCCAGACGAAGCGGAAGGATAATTTGGCGACGGAGACCAAATCTCCCACCAAACCTCAAACAGGCAGGGCAAGTGGCTCTTCAAGCCAGCCACGCCCCAACAAGCAGTATTCCTTCAAGGAGGAACACGTCGATTCGCTCTTCAAGCTACTCAACAAGAGCAATCGACTGAAGCTCCCTGAAATTAGACGCCCGGAGGAAGTCGGCAAGACCGACAATCCCAACTACTGCATGTACCACAGGATGTTGGGACATCCTACCAAAAGCTGCTACGTCTTCAAAGACATCCTTCAGGCTTTGATTGACGCGGAGGTGCTCAAGCTCCGACCAGAGCAGAAGAAGGTCACGGCCAATGTAACGTCGGTTCTCCAGTTCGAAGGACAACCTCCAACGCCTGCGGGGGTAACTCCTATTCCAAGGGGAGAATTAAGAGTGGTCAACACAGACCCTCACCAGCAGCAGGAGAAGGGCTTGGTAGTCGTCCCTACACCTCAGGGGGAAACCATGTGGGTCCACCCTGACCTCGTCGATGAACAACAATGGACTACTGTAACCAACAGGAAGTCCAAAGGCAAGGCAAAAGCTTCGTCCTGCCATGTGGTATGTGCTTCCTCCCGAGAAGCAGAGGATGATGTTCCCTCGCTGACTGATTCAGAAGAGGAAACAATAGTCCTGGCCGCAGAGCCCAGCCAACCGATGGCGGGGACCCGTTCAGGACAGGCATACTTGAAGCAGTACGGCGAGACGGCAGCGGCTTCTCCGCAACCAGCCGTAGAACCAGCCAAGCCCTCCGCAAAACCACCTGTGGAGAAACAGAAAGAAACCCGGTTTTCTCGGGTTCTTTCAAAAGGTGCAGCGGAAGGATCCTCGACACCTTACCGCTTCGATGTCTTGGCTCAACTAGCCAACATCCCGGTACGCATCACCTTGTATGAACTCCTGAGGCTATCAAAGTCAACCAGAGAGGCTCTGCAAGAAGCTCTGGCGAATGTTGAGGCCTTCGTGACCCAGGTGCCGAAGGAGGAAGATGTAGAGGATTGCCTCCACACTTCCCAGAATGCCCCCTGCATCACCTTCACGGCAGATGATATGCAGGTGAAAGGGAAGCATGATCGACCCCTGTACTTCACAGGTTACATCGGATCATCTGAGGTGAACCGCATTCAGGTAGATCCAGGGTCCGCACTGAGCATTATGCCCCGCCGAGTCATGCAACACCTCGGCATCCCTACCCACCGTCTGAGCCCTACACAGACGACCATCTACGGGTTCAATGCCAACGGCACCCGTCCGATGGGGAAGATCAAGCTCAAGTGCCAGATTGGGAGCCTCAAGTCGGAGGTGACGTGTTACGTCATCGATGCCGACACTTCCTACAATCTGCTGCTAGGACGACCATGGATCCACCGCAACTCCATCGTTCCCTCCACTCTTCACCAAGTCATGAAATACATTGACGCGAGTGGGAAGGTGCAAACGTTGGTTGCCGAAAGGTATCCGTTCAAGGGAGTCGAGAATTATTTCACGGATTCCCTTTTATATCAGGATCCGGTGGATGAAACCCCGCAGCTGGAGGCGCCAGACTCTGGTAATGAGGCTGACACTGAGCCCGAGAAAGAAAAGTGCCTGTGGGAGTTAAAAACACTTGTAAAGAGCACTAATAAGCTCGATGTTGATAATACCACCGACGATGCAGGCGGTTGGTATATTAATGAGAATCTAGACTTTGAATATTTTTCTGCGTGTGCATCCGATTCAATACCGTCGGATACTACTACGACGTAGACGATGACATCTGGTCGGCAATGGATGCTTTGACATCATTGCATGTACCAGTAAAATCATCTTTCGGGACATACCAGGATAATGGCGATGCGCAGGAATCTATATTCTTGGTTCCGGCAAGACAAAAAGGCCAAAGACCATACTTTTGGGCGAATCTCATCTGAACCAATGCCCCGCGAAGAATCGGAAAGCGAGGAGGAATCCCCTCAGCTCGACCATTATGAATCGAAAGCACTCAGAATGATGAAGCAAATGGGGTACGATATAACCAACAAGCCGGGTTGAACTTCGGCAAAGGAAGGAGGATGCTACTTCGATCCTTTGTGCCAAAAGGGAAGGCCCCCGATTATTATCATCGGACGCGCAGGGGGTTGGGCTATGTATCAACTCCGGTCCCATCAGCCTCTGATTCTCAAGAATCGTCGAGCAACGATTGCTCTTCAGACACGTCATCATGGGAGTCAGATGTCAGTGTCGGCAACATCTTCAAAGGGCTTTCAGTAAACATGGTTTCAATAGGCCATCTGGAAGATGAAGTTGAAGAAATGATCCAACCTGATACAGATCCTTGGATCAAACATTTGAATGCTCTTTGGGATATCCGCTTGAACAGCGTGAGCCACCCACAGATGACAAGGTGTTCAGATCAACCTAGGAGATGAGACCAACCCCAAGCCCATCTTCATAAGTGACGGCCTGTCGCCTCCAGAGAAGAAGGATCTAATATCTCTTGTACAAGAGTATATAGATGTCTTCGCCTGGAATTATGAGGACATGCCTGGACTTGATCCTCAAGTGGCTATGCATCGCCTCAACATCAATCCGGACATGAAGCCTGTTAAACAACAGCAGCGACGGTTCCGTCCATAGATAATGGAGGCAATTCAATCAGAAGTCAGAAAGCTCATCGATTCTGGCTTCATCCGGGAAGAACAACATCCCGACTGGGTAGCCAACATCGTCCCCGTCGCCAAGAAGAATGGGAAGATCCGGATCTGCATCGACTTCCGTGATCTAAACGAGGCCTGCCCCAAAGACGAATTCCCATTGCCAATCACAGATGTCATGATTGACAATACTTGTGGATTCGAGCGAATGTCCTTTATGGACGGGTTCTCAGGATACAATCAAATCAAGATGTATCCCGATGACGAAAAGCATACCTCCTTCAGGACTCCTCTAGGGGTAATTGTTACACCGTCATGCCTTCGGACTGAAAAATGCAGGGGCAACATACCAAAGGGCCATGAATGCCATTTTCCATCAGGAAATGCGGAAAACGGTGGAATGCTATGTCGATGACATCGCGGTGAAGAGTCGCACTAAAGGTGATCACATAGCAGACCTGAAGGTGGTCTTCGACATCATGCGGGCTCATCAATTGAAGATGAACCCCACCAAATCCTTCCTGGGGGTAGCCAGTGGCAAATTCCTAGGATTTGTTGTGACTTCCACAGGAATCTATTTGGATCCAGAGAAAGTCCGCGCTATCCAAGAGATGCAACCCCCCAGAAGCCTCAAGGAGCTCAGGGGATTACAAGGACAATTGGCGTACATCCGCAGGTTCATATCAAACCTTTCGGGAGATGCCAACCCTTCGCCAAACTGATGAAAAAGGGTGTTTCATTCATTTGGGACGACGCTTGTCAAAAAGCATTTGAGGAGATCAAACACTACCTCACCCAACCACCAGTTCTTGCAGCTCCGGTGTCCGGAAAGCCTTTCCTGGTGTACGTCCGAGCAATGGATCATTCACTGGGAGCTCTACTAGCTCAGAATGATGAACAAGGACGAGAACAGGCAATCTACTATCTGAGTAGAACAATGATCGGAGCCGAACATCGGTACAACCCGATCGAGAAGGAATGTTTGGCACTAGTGTTCGCCATTCAGAAAATGCGACACTATCTGGTAGGCCAGACTATAAATGTCATATCAAAAGTCAACCCTCTGAGGTTACTTATGACAAAGCCTTCTTCACTAAATGGCCGGCTGGCAAAATGGGCCATATTGCTATCACAATATGAGATGCATTTTCTGCCACAAAAGGCTATTAAGGGGCAAGCGGTGGCGGACTTCTTAGCTGAACACCCAGATCCGAGGGCAGCCAAACTCTATGAGGATCTCCCAGACGAGGCCGCCGAAGTCTGCCTGACTCAGACGTTGTTCGAAAGTCAAGTATGGCAACTTTTCTTCGACGGTGCATCAAGGACAAGCCCAAAGGGACACGTAGTGGCGGGGGTAGGAGTAGTACTTGTCTCCCCACAAAATTATGTGATCCCCCGAGCTGTCTCGCTAACGGAGCCTTGTTCCAACAATGTGGCGGAATACAACGCTCTTTTGATTGGGATGCAATTCGCGATGAGATTGGCGTTAAAAATCTAGAGGCTTACGGTAACTCTAAACTCATCGTCAGCCAAGTTCGCGGAGAGTACGAGGCCAGACATGAAGATCTAGTACCCTACTACAACGCGACAATTCACTGGCCGAAAGGTTTTCAAACTTCTACATCGACCATGTACCGCGCAGGCAAAATGCACATGCGGATGCACTCGCATCCCTCGCTGCTTCCTTAGCTCTTCCAGCTGGAGCAATGGAGAAAGTATTCGTCTATAGCCACGACCTATACTGTCCAAAAATTCCCCTCGGAGACTACCCAGGGTCAGCGGGAGATCGTCGCGGTAAAGAAACACTTGAAGTGTCGACCGCTTCAGGGCTTAAAGACTGGCGATTCCCCTACATTGATTTTGTCTTATACGGCATTCTGCCCGAAGACACCAAGGAGGCGGCCGCCATTCGGAGGAAAGCCCCCAAATTCTACTATAATGCGATTTCGCGAACATTGTATCGTCGATCGCATGACGGGATCCTGCTCCGATGCCTCTCGTCAAAAGAAGCCCAAGGAGTATTGAAAGAAGCCCACGATGGTACTTGTGGAGCTCATCAACCTGGCCCGAAATTGGCACATCGACTCCAAAGGATGGGTTACTATTGGCCCAAGATGATTGCCGATGCTGTCGCTTATGCTAAGAGATGTTACGCCTGCCAAATACACGGCGATTTCATCCATCAAGCACCAGGGTACCTCCACTCAACGACCTCTACTTGGCCGTTTGAAATGTGGGGGATGGACGTGGTTGGCCCTATCAGCCCACCATCATCGAAAGGACATCGGTTCATTCTAGCGATAACCGATTACTTCTCTAAGTGGGCCGAAGCTATCCCTTTGAAAGAGGTGAAATCTTCTAACGTGATCAAGTTCGTGAAACATCACGTTATTTACCGCTTCGGTGTGCCTCGGCGTATCATCCATGACAATGGACCCCAGTTCATCAGCCAGGCTTTCCAGAGATTCTGCGCGAAGTTCAGAATCCAGAGTGTGTCCTCAACGGCATACTATCCTGCTGCTAACGGTCTTGCAGAAGCCTTCAACAAGACTATTGGCAAGCTTCTCAAAAAGTTCGTCTCGAAAAGTCAACGAGACTGGGACGACAAGCTGGGTGAATGCTTATGGGCCTACCGCACAACGGTGCGAACCCCAACTAAAGCCACGCCATTTTCCTTGGTATACGGATGCGAAGCCGTCCTTCCATTGGAAATACAAATTCCCTCTCTACGCGTCGCCTTGACAGCGGAAATGACAACTGAGGAGAAGCATCAGCAGCGACTCTAGGAGTTGGAAGCCTTAAACGACAAGCGTTTGCAGGCCCAACAACAAATCGAGCTTTACCAAGCTCGTATCACCAGAGCCTTCAACAAGAAAGTCAAAGCGCGAACTTTCAAGAAAGGCGACCTTGTCTTAGCTGTCCGAAGACCCATGGTCATGACGCACAAGACAAAAGGAAAATTTCAGCCCAAATGGGAAGGACCATTTGTAGTAGAGTCAGTCTACTCAAATGGATCATATCGCCTCATAACTTCAAATGGCGATACACTCATGATGCCGATCAATGGCAAATTCTTGAAGAAGTACTACCCTTAATAGTACTCTTCTTCGATCAAGTTAAAAGTACACCTCTGATCAAACATCCGACGCCCTCGACGGCTAAGGATAGAGGAAAATGTTGGCCTTTAAGCCCAACATAAGTCCTCGACAAACTCACCATGTGAGGGGAATAGCATGGCTAGCCAACTCAAACGGTAGTTGGTAAAGGCATGTCAAACCCGTTGACAGCTGAGGATTTGCTAAAAATCCTAAGGGACACGTTCCCATTTGATCCGACGCCCTCGACGGCTAAGGATAGAGGAAAATGTGGCCTTAAGCCCAACATAAGTCCTCGACAACTCATCATGCTGAGGGGAATAGCATGGCTAGCCCAACTCAAACGGTAGTTGGTAAAGGCATGTCAAATCCGTTGATAGCTGAGGGTTTGCTAAAAATCTTAAGTGGACTCGAGTCCACTCTTTCTCCAAATCCCTTACCAATTCTCGTCCATAGAATGGTAGGACCACAAAATGCAATCATTACTACGTTAACACTATACCTCTGGTAATGAATACTCTTTGTCGGGTATAAACTTTGCTTGTTAACTCTGCATAGAGTAACAAACTCTCAAATTTGCCAAGTTAACACTATACCTCTGGCATTTCAAATTCCACTTGTCAATTCTCATCAATAGAATGACAGGTCCTCAAATTGCTCTTATCACGAGCCAATTCTTGTCAAGTTAACATTACACCTCTGACAAACTACTGTTTAAAGTTAACATTACACCTCTAAGCAGTACATCGAGTGCCTGTCAAGTTAATATCACACCTCTGATAGTCACCTTTCTTCAGACTTCCGTATCGAAGCTGAAATGGACGATGCCAAGTAACACTACACTTCTAGCATCCGAGTCATCGCTAAGTTCAACAATACACCTATGGCCATGACCGTCCTCGACTTCCTCGTCTAAGTCGAGATGACCAATGCTAAGTTCAACATCACACCTCTAGCATTACCTCACTGTTAAGTTAAAACATTACACCTATGACAGTGACATTCTGAGTTAAGTTAATATCACACCTCTGACTCACATCCTTGTCAAGTTAACACCATACTTCTGACAAGATTATCTCCAACCCGTTAAGTTAATATCACACCTCTAACGGTAAAAGCTTTACTAGATTCCTCGCGGGTCTAGTTTCACTTGTTATTCTCTTCAACAGAATAACAGGTCCACCTAAAGACATTGTTAGGTTAACATTACACCGCTGACAATGTTTTATCAAATTCCCCAGCTGACCTTGAATCAAGTCAATCCTAGACACTTGACAAAAGTTCACCTTCTCTGGGAGTACGCATTCCCCTGTCACTTTCTTTTATAAAGTGGGGGTCCACCAAAATCATTCTTTTGCTTCTAAAACAAAACATTCAAGACAACAGAAAGAGGCAAAAAGAAAAGTGTCACTTTTATTCATATCTAAACACATGAAAGTGATACAAAACGCTCTCTTATATAATAAGATTGAGTGTTACAATTAAGGAGTACAAAGAAGTCCCTCTCTCTCTCTGAGGCCGTACTCACTCCTTGAAGCCGCCTCTGATCCTAAGTGCATGATGTCTGAAGAAGTGCCAAATTGTGGCGACTGTTGGAACCGATAGCACTTTGATGCACGACGCCAACTTCGAAAGCGCCCTAGCTGACTAAGCCAGGAGCAGTGGTGTTCTTGAGGTCCGGTGGCAACAGAAGAGCTGCAACCCTTCGTTCAAGAGTTGATCTTTCCCCCGCAGGCCATCCAAAGGACATGGACTGTCCTTGATGTCACTTCTGGGATGGGAGAGGAAGAGGATCCTCTCCGCCACCGCAACCGCCGGAACCTCCTCGCCGTCATACTTGACCTGACCATCTCTTGCCATCAGGCAAGAGTGGTGCAGGAGATCTGAAGAGACCTTGGCGAGATTTGGGTCCTCGTCAGAGATATAATTTACTCTCTTACAAACGACGAGGACCATAATTTACTCTCTTACAAACGAACATTGAGCAAGCTCGTCGGTTGAAGCACTCTTCCAGGAGACCCGCGAACTGCAAAGAACAAATAAGAGAATCAGAAAATCTGGAACTTAGTATACTTTAGCAAAAGAAAACTAAGTAACAGACGCGGCAGTCATTGAAGACTTCAGACGCGAAAATGATCTGCACAGTCAAACCACCGCGTCAGCAGAAACAGACGCGAGTCAAAACTGTGCCACGCCCAGGATTCAAACGCGGTCTCAGTTTGCACACCGCGTCTAATGTACTAGACGCGAAAAACTTCAAACGCCGAAAATTGCCATCTCTCTGTGGGTGAACAGGAGTTGCAAGATTCAGGTCTGAAACGCGCCAAGGCAATAGCCATGAGCAAAGCCAGCGTCAAGAGCCCGCGTTCAGAAAAGTTCAAGTCACCAGCACAAATTCCAGAATAGGAATGCACCAGAATTTCATTCAGATGCCTATGCCAAAATACAGGCTATGGACATCATCGGGGTGACATACCAGCAGAAACCTCTGTCCAGAGTTGACCTCTTTGCATCCAAACGCGGGTGCGCAAGATGACATGAGAGAGGATTCCTTCTGAAGAGACCAAACAGAGGCATGAGAGCTCTGGGTCATCTTCGTCCACGGGGTCACCTTCACCCATGAAGACGGTTCTCTGAAAGATAATTCAAGGCGACTTCTCTCGGAGCAAAACAAATGAAAACAGTCTAAGTTGGATTGTTGAAGAGGGAGAGGGTGCACTCTATTTATAGGCAGTCCCTAATAACTGTCATTAATGGGGCATCAATCGGAACCGTCGCGCACAACTGTCAAAGCCCAATCAAAAACGGATGCGTGGAACGCTGCTTTGGAAACCGTCGAAGTGCGCGGTTTTTCAACCGCCAGCGTCGGTTCTGCATGCAAGAGCATTAACGCCTGAACCCAATAAGAGGCCGACGGTGGATAACTGTCTTGGGAAGCAACGGATGACCCGGAACCCCAATCGACAGTGAAGACTTGACGTTCAAAGATCTCCTAAAAATCTTTAAGTCATGCTGCATTGAACGCAGATGGGAAAGTCGCTCGAGGCTGCGTATCCCGTATCTGATCGATCCGCGTCTTTCTTAGCAAGACAGATTCGCGTTATTCAGAGCCGCGTTTCACTCTGTGATTGACGCTGGTCTCACTCCATGGACTGACGACCGCGTCTCACTTTATGGATCAATGTCGCGTTCATTAAGAAGACTCAGAGTCAAGACCGCGTTCATTAACAGAACTTAGTCTTACCTAAGTGCCAGTTACCAAGGAGTTGGATTCGCCTACAGCTGAGCAAAGAAGATGGAGCAAAATTTTCAAACTTTTATTATAAACAGTAAAAGTGGATACAAACACTCTAAACAGAGTGTCTTCTTTACAAAAAAGGGGGAAAGAAAAGAAGGCTAAATGTCCTGGTTCGCCAAGGTACGGATTTGTTCCCTAAGGCGGTGAATCTCGTGTTGGCGCGTCCTTTCAGCTTCCATAATAGCCCGGTCCCGCAGCTCCTCTTCGGATAAGAAATTTCTTGCGGCCAGCTGCGTTCGCAGAGATTCCACCTGGAAGAATGTAGAGACAGACTCTCTTCAGCTCGCGCCCTAGCAGCTTGTTGCTCCTCTAGCTGCTTTTTGATGGTAGCAAGCTTTTCCTCATTGAGCGCAAGCACAGCTTCTGCCTTGGCAATGGTGTCCCGAGCCCTGATGATGACTTGCTCTGTGCTCTGCATGACAAGCTCGGATTCTCTTGAATCGCCAGCTAGTTTCTGACATTCAGCCTGAGAATATTCGAGATTGCGGATCTCTGCAGCGATTTGTGCCTCCGCTTCCTGTCGCTCTCGTTCTTGAGCAGCTAGGAGCCTAGTCAGGGTGGCCTGGGCCTCACTAAAAGAGCCAGCATCTTCCAAAGACTCCAGCTCCTGCAGGTAGTCTCCCAGTTGCTCTACCACCCGTAGACACGCCTTGGCAAGTGAAGGGCCTCGGTTAATTCGACGTTCACGGCCAGATTTTAAGAAGCGTCTGGGCAAATTGGAACGAGCTGTTTCCACGTAAGATGAGATCAATACATGATCCCATCGAAGCGAAGAATTGCTGCACCATCTGACGTGCCAGTTCCCCCATGTCTTCACCACCTAGGAAGCTTCCCGACCCCTTTTCTGTCACAAGATAGGGGATATAAGGCGGATCTTCTCGCACAAGAGTCGTGCTGGCCGTCGAGACAGCAAGAGCTAGACCGGCCGCTGATGCTTCCGGAGGTACTACCTCTGCAGGAGCCTTCACGACCAATGAGGGAGTAGTAAGCACGACCTCCTCAGAAACCTCCACCGAGACCTGAGCTGTATGGCCTTCTGGAAGGGTGCCAACCACCGGACTCTCCACCTGAGCCCCCTCAGTCCTCTCTGCAAGTTATCGCGATGTTAGCCACAATGATAGAAGAGCTAAACATTTAAAGCATCAGAGCTGCCTTACCAGGTTGGAGGTCCGGAGACGTCAAATCCTGTGGAGCGGAAGTCTCCTCGGCTTCAGCAGTAACCTCTCGCCTGGCAGAGTGAGAGCCTCCTCAGCCTCAGTGGTTGCTTCCTCTTCTGGCAGAGTGGAAGGCTCCCCAGTTTCAACAGTTGCCCCCTTTGAGGGTATCTCAGCAGCCGAGACCTCAATCCCCTCGGGCTGGGTCAACTCTTTCACCATCTCCTCGATACGCGAGGAGGTTGTAGCCTCAGCATCTTCGGTTGGCCCTGCAGAATAAAAGAAGAATGTTAGAACATCCTCTTCAAAGAGAAAATTAGACAGAAGATGGAAAGAATACCTTCAGTAGGGATAATCGCCAGCGATGGTATAGTCGATGGCTCACCTCATGTATTTCCTCCTCCGAGATGTGGAAGAATTTGCTCTGATCAGGAAGAGCGGGTTCATCGCCATAGTCGGTCTCGTCTTCAAAGGCGCTTTCCCCCGATAACGAAGAAGACGACAGCGCAACGCGAGGAAGCTCCGCAACAGGAGCCTTACCTCCAATTACCCCAGTGGTAGGACTAGGGTCGACTGCCCTAAGACTGGAAATGAAGATACTAGGAGACCCCGGCTGCTGTGCCTCGTCTCTCCCATCATGAGCAGAAGAAGGCTCGGTTGAACTGAGATGCCTGCAATCTCAACATCCCCTCCAGTCATTATGTCGACCTCCAGTGACTCGTCATCTTCGGCGGCGGTGGACTCTTCAACAAGCTCCCCTTCTCCACGGTCTTGCTGCGCGACCTAGGAGCACGGACTAGGGTGGGGAAATCTTCATCTTCCGACGGTTCCTCAACCCTAACAGGGACGTCTTCAGGAGGAGCCTCAACTCCAGCAGAGATGTCTCCGGATTGAGAGACTTCAGCCGTCAAATCCCTCTGAGCCTTCTTTGGGGCAGGCTTAGCAATAGAAGCAGAGCGTCGATGACGCTTGCTCGCCAACTGCTTAGACCTCCTGGCCCGCGGCTCCTCCCTCGTGGCTGGTGGCTCCGCCCTTGTCGCTGGTGGCTCTGCCCTTGCCGGTCGCGGCTCCGCCCTCATTGCTGGGGGCTCCCTCCTCGATCTTCGCCCGACCTCCTTTTGGGCCTTCAGGTACTGTTCTACGAGTTTCGTCGGTTTACTAGAATCAGTCCTGGCCTCGAGACTTGCATGATGCTCTCAATGCATGAAGACGCCGGAAAAAAGTCTGGCGTTTGGATGGCTTGGGAGTACCAAGTAAGAAGCTGAAACTCGTACGGCACTTGGGCCCCTCGAGAGGTAGACGAAAAGATACTCCCGTCCCTCCAGCCACACTATAATACCAGGCCCGAGCACCCTCGAACAGGTTCCCTTCGAAGGCAAGTCTAGCATTGGGGTTCCCGACATAGAGCTGATCATAGCCGAACTGTCGAGCGAAGCGACTCGGCATGTACGGCTCAATGGTACATGACGTCCCTTGCCGGAAAAGCACATATCCGGGCCGGATATTTAGCAACCACCAGAAGGCCCCCGCGGATAACCTCGTGAAGTCATCTGGGCCAACCGAATCAACAAGTAGATCCCCGAAAGATGCATCAGGGATCTGGAGGAGGCAGCGATTGAGCTGGTAGTTTGCAGGGTCTGAAAGGCACTTCCGGACGTAATATATATAAGGATCACGCCATTTTGAACCCTCCAACCGCTGTACAAAAGGGACAGAACTCTCCCTCCAACGCGCTGCCGTCATCAAAGAAGGGCAATGCATCACGTACCAAGCAATAAGGTACGTGTAAGGCAGCTCGACACGAGGGTTGGGACGCTTCACCGTCGGACTCCCATCTGAGTCAACATACGGCTTTCCTCGGAGTCTGCAGTTTTGGTGGCTCGCAGAAACTCTTAGTGAGCGCCCGCAGCCCGCTCTGAATACCAGCCGCCACGGCCGGGAGAAGGGCTATGGGGTTCCATGAGCCAGGAGCACCGCCGGGTACACCACGTCAGCAACAATGACTTCATGCGGCAGCGTGGGCACCACACAGCGCTTCAGCCACAGCATCAGAAAGCCCGCCAACAGCGTCCGATCGGAGATAGGACTCCGGGCTTGATGGTGAAAGCTTTCAAAAACCAAGTCAGGGTCGAAACCATCCTCGTTCGACTCCGTGGTGTAGAAGCTGTCGGAGCCTGGTCGATCCTGTCTTCGATCTCCCTGTCAGAGCTGGGATCCAATCGGGTTATCCGATGGTCTTTGATGTTGACATTATTGAACAAGTAACTGGCCCAAGACAGTGCTTGACTCCCTGCGACCGCCATTTGGTTATCTGGCGCAAATGTGGAAGTGACATAGCACTCCCAGTAGGTCTCATATATGAGGGGAAACTCCTCCACATAGCGAAGCTCCACAGCGGTCGGGACATATTCCTCATAGGGAATATCCCCTGTCGACAGCCCCGAGACCTCGTGCAGCTCGTGCAGAGCAAGGCCCATCTCTCCGACCGGAGTAAAGAACGTCCCCGTCGAAGGATTATAACGCTCTAGAATCCCGAAGAAGTTCTGAGAGCTTTGAGGGATCCCCCACTGCACGGCCCTGACTGCCGAGTACAGTCCCACGCGCTTTAGCAGGCCCCCGAGCTCGGTAAGGACAAAGCCGACCATCCTGCCCCACCAATAGTTCTCCGTGGAACGGACCCACCCCAGGGCACGGAACCCAACCGGGTAGTCACCCTCCGCCTCCATGAAGGCGTTGAGGAAGGTAGTGCCAAGTTGTGGTATCTCCCCAGCTGGAACCTCAGTCCTGCGCGACCCAGGGAAAAGGCCGATAACTGACTGTCATGGCTATCATGACGGTATACTTTGTGGGAGCCCAAATCACCGAGAGTGATCTCGGGAACATATCGAGCAAGGTCCCATTCCATCTTCCGAGGGACGGACATATGCTGGAAGTAGGACAGCGGGATCATCCTCTCCATGTCTGGAAGAAAGAATCTTCCACCCTTTATTTGACGGAGCCATTTGTAAGTTCCGTCATACACGCTATGGCCGCCCTCGTGGATACGATCTCCGAAGAAGAAGGCAGGCTTCTCCAGCTTGATGCCAGCATCTGTTGCGAATGCTGCATCAGTCATAAACACCCGAAGAGTTCTCATGTCAACATTTGAGAGCCTCTCTCTGCGATCCGGTGACTTGTCAGCAGTCACAGGAACGGTCCTTGTAATACAAAAGTCAAATCCCGGTCAGCACCACCTACATGACCAAAGTGGCACTTCTTGGCGAGTGAAGTAACAGGGCGTGGCGCTGCAAAAAGAAAAGGACACTTAGTTAGATACTCTATCAAAGCATAGAAAAGAAATGCTAAGTGTTCATAATCCGAACGCAGAAGAGACACTGGACGCAGGAATTATCAAATCCGCGTCCAGACCTGCGCATCCACGCAGAAGAGACATGGACGCAGGTTTATTAAATCCGCGTCCAGACCTGCGCATCCACGCAGAAGAGGCACTGGACGCAGGAATTATCAAATCCGCGTCCAGACCTATGGGATCGGCGTCTCCACAACATTCTCCTTGATGTCACTTCTGGGGTGCGAAAAGAAGGGAGTTATCCACCTTACCTTTCCACTACCATAATCGCCAGAAGTTAAGGAGGGTAACTCCCTTCCTTTCACATCCCCAGATGTCGAAGTACTTGGACTCGGTTGCCAGATTCATCAAAATCAGCAGCTGATGAAACAGAACGCAAGGATCAAATCCGCGTTTGTAAACTAAGTCCGCGTCTGAACCCTTCACAAATAGAAAATATTCTAAGTGAAGAATCTGAAGCGCAGGACTCAAGGGCGCGAGGGTCCAAACCGCGCCTCGGTTATCATCCCAAAGACTGCGTCTGGGAATCAAACACGATTGAAATTCACGTGTTAAGGGTTCTTAAAAGTTCTTTGAACTTTCTTTAATGGCGAAACTTCCGCCTAAGAGGCCTTTACCTTGGAGACCTAGGAGAACGACGTCCTGTGCAGAGGAGGAGCTGCCCCTCTGGGCCTCGGCAATGGTCGCCTTAGAGGACGACGCGGTCGGCTTGGCCTTGGGTGCCATGGTGATCAGAGGTCAATGAAGAAGATGAGCAGTAATGGAGAAGAAGAACTCTCTTAAATCTCTGAGTAAGCGCGTTCGAAGAAGAAGATGCATCTCTCCAAACTGTTGCCTTTTATAGGCACAGGGATTCGCGAAGATACGCGGCGTGTGGCCCGGTAGACGCTGCAGCGAGTCGCCGCTTGACGCGTGTAACCAAATCGTTTCTGAACGGAGAAGATCATGCGTCGCAACCCCGCCACGAGTCAGCAGTCGACACGTGGAGCAGTTCATTTAATGAACCAGGAAGTCCGCGCGCCAAAAGGCGAAATTTCCCCGGTTCCCTAGGCCAGCTGGCGGCGTAATCATGACATGGCACAGAATTCGCGCCCAAAGAACGCACCTCCTCGATGGACATGCCACGTCAGCCTCTCCATGAATGCATTTGGAAGGTCGCGTCTCTCTAAGAAATTCGCGTCCTTCCAGTCTGGCCAAATATCGCGTCTGCCTCTGAAGATCAGTCACGTCTCCATTGCCAAAGGACGCACGTTACAGAAATCGCGCCTTTACAGCAGTACCATCTCTGCTTTTTGAAAAAGAACCTGCGTTTGGCCTCCTGCTTCTGCAAATCAGTTCAACAGTACACTGACGCAAGCAGACGACCAACCACTCCTGACTTAAAGCGCGCCAGTGACAGACTAAAAGCAATCGGGAAGGTTTAGACTGTGCATCTAGACACTCAACATGATCAACTCTGGGGGCTTCAAAGAGTTCAACAGTACACTCACGAAGACCAACTCCAGATAAGATTAAACCCGGAGCATTAACAGTCTAGTCATGAAGGCAAATGCAGCTAGAATCCAAAGTATTTCGAAATCCGTCCCGTTTAACTGCGGAATATCGAAAACTTTGGAGGGGGTCTGTAGGCTGTCTAAAATCACCAAGACAAGCCACCAAAACACAGAGATCCAAGATCCAGGCGCAAGGCTAAATGTGACAATCAAGACGCGAGAGATAGCCCGCGTCTCAGCATCAAGGCGCGTTGGCTCAACGCCCGCGTCTCAGCATCAAGGCGCGTTGGCTCAACGCCCGCGTCTCAGCATCAAGGCACGTCGGCCCGAAGCCCGCGTCTCAGCATCAAGGCGCGTCGGCCGAAGCCCGCGTCTCAGCATCAAGGCGCGTTGGCTCAACGCCCGCGTCTCAGCAACAAGGTGCCCCACCTTGGTTGTAACCACCCCGATTATGGCGCCATCCACCGCCCATGTAGCGGGGGAAGTTGGCCCTCATCGTGGAGAACTTTTAGGGGGCACGATCACCCCCTAAAAACCCTATAAATAGTCTCGTCACTATTGAAGGAGGAGGACGACGATTATCGGGCAAAAAGAGAGATTCCGAGAAAAAAAAAAGGGAGAGATCATCGACAGAGAGAGAGAAACCCTTCAGCGGAGCTTACTGAGTACTAGCCGCTCTTCGCCTACCTCCTCTTCTAGAGTTTTGGTAGACGGAGCTGAGTTACTCCCTCTACCGACCGAAGAGAAGATCCCGACGGTCCAAACAGTCATCCGGTCAACGGAGAACAAGATTCACTCTCCACCGCCACCCGAAGAACCCAGCACTAAACAAAGGGGGAATTCAAGATTCAATATTCCCCCTCCCTTGTAACGGAAGATTAAGCCGGCTGTAATTTTTTCATCTGATTCAAGGAAACGTTACACCAGCCACCCTTCTCCGTGTCAAAACAGTCCAGACTGCACAGCACAGGGATGCCTCCCGTCTTCGACGTTGCGAGGCTAGTCTCTTTAATCCCCTCCTATGGATTTGAGGGATTACTTGACGAAGAAAAGAAGTGCCCATCAGGACACTTCGTCGTGCTGCTGCCAACGGCTTTATCTCCATGCTTGCGGAGTGCCGTTGCGGTCGAGTGTGCACCAGCAGTCCTTGGCTGGACAACTGACCTCGATTCCCCCGTCAGCCAAAAGAAGGCGCTCCCATAGAAGGAGAGTCTTCTCTGACATTGAATACCCGGAGCTTACTGCGAACATGACAAGCAGGAGCAAGGGGGAAACAACTTGCAGTCAGCTCAGACAAGTCCGAGTCTGACTCTGAACCGGAAGGGGTGTATCGACACACTCGCACCCGGACGGGGGCCATTCCCCCAATTGACTATAATGCCTTAGCCCACGGCATTAGAGCGAATGATTCCCACTCTGCCGTAGTGGAATCAGGGGCTTCGAACTCTTCCGTCGAGAAGGAGACCTCTGCCTACATGACAGGCACTCCTGAGGAGACGGCAAGACGTATAGAGCAGGTCCAGAAAGCACAAATGGACATGATTATTTCTCAGCAAGCGTCGATTGACTCCCTCAAGCAGGCGATTGCACAACTGCTGGAAGACAGGAGGAAATCTCCTCCTAGGAGGTCAAAGGGCAAAGGAGAAAGGGAGGAAGCTCATCTTCCGAACCTTCTGAGGAGGCGCGACGATCTACTTCAAATTCGTCCAAATCTTCGTCGCACGACCCAGAAAAGGCTCATACTAAAAGAATGAGTCAACTGGAGCAACGCCTCAATGCCCTTGCCAGTCGCAAAGACCTCCAAGAAGTTGGAGTGGTCCGGCCCTATCCAGCTGAGTGGGATCTAGTCCCGTACCCTCCTAAGTTCAAGGCTCCAACCCTCCAAGCCTTCGATGGGAAGGGGTCCCCTAATCAGCACATCTACTACTTCAAATCCCAAAACGGGAATGTAGTAGATAATGACGCCATCCTGGCGCGACTATTCATCGGCACCCTGAAAGGGTTGGCCTTTGAGTGGTTCATGAAACTCCCGGAAGGTTCTATCAAGAACTGGGGCGACTTGGAGAAGCTGTTCTTAACACGTTTCTCGAAGACGACTCCGAGGTCACAATGCCCACCCTGTTAGCTACGAGACAGCGAAAGGAGAGTCCGTTAAATCTTTCGTGGAAGATTTCGGAACGTGGCACTCCGGTGTCCAAGCGGTAGACCCAGGCCACCCTGTGGGAAACATGCCGCCACAACCTCCAAACCTCACTCCTTGCTCAAATAGGAGTTGCTGAAAGCCGCACCTGAAACAATTAGTCCAACAAGGTGAACAGGCTGAGGAGATTGTTGCCCGTGTCAGGGCAGAGGAAGGAAGCCGCGGCCGGAAAGGTCGACAAGGCGTGCACCAGCGCCAGACACCTCCCTCCAAACAAAGCGGAAGGATAACTTGGCGACGGAGACCAAATCCCCCGCCAAACCTCAAACAGGCAGGGCAAGTGGCTCTTCAAGCCAACCCCGCGCAACAAGCAGTATTCCTTCAAGGAGGAACACGTCGATTCGCTCTTCAAGCTACTCAACAAGAGCAATCGACTGAAGCTCCCTGAAGTTAGACGCCCAGAGGAAGTCGGCAAGACCGACAATCCCAACTACTGTATGTACCACAGAATGTTGGGACATCCTAACCAAAAGCTGTTACGTCTCAAGGACATTCTTCAGGCTCTGATGAACGCGGAGTGCTAAAGCTCCGACCAGAGCAAAAGAAGGTCACGGCTAATGTGACGTCGGTTCTCCAGTTCGGGAGACAACCCAACGCCGCGGGGGTAACTCCTATTCCAAGGGGAGAATTAAGAGTGGTCAACATAGACCCTCACCAGCAGCAGGAGGAAGGGCTTGGTACCGTTCCTACGCCTCAAGGGGAAATTATGTGGGTCCACCCCGACCTAGTGGACAACCAGCAGTGGACTACTGTAACCAACAGGAAGTCCAAAGGCAAGGCAAAAGCTTCGTCCTGCCATGTGGTATGTGCCTCCTCCCCGAGAAGCAGAGGATGATGTTCCCTCACTGACTGATTCAGAAGATGAAACAATAGTCTTGGCCGCAGAACCCAACCAAACAATGACGGGAACTCGTTCGGGACAACCCTACTTGAAGCAGTACGCGAAGTGGCGGTAAACCCTCCGCAACCGGCTGCAGAGCCAACTAGGCCCTCCACGAAGCCACCTGTGGAGAAGCAGAAGGAGACTCGATTCTCTCGAGCCCTTCAAAGAGGCATCGCGGAAGGGTCTTCGGCACCATTACCGCTTTGATGTCCTGGCTCAGCTGGCCAACATTCCGGCACGCATTACCTTGTATGACTTCTTAGACTATCAAAGTCGACCAGGGAAGCTCTGCAAGAAGCTCTGGCAAATGCTGAGGTCTTCATGACCCAGGTGCCGAAGGAGGAAGATGTAGAGGATTGCCTCCACAACTTCCCAGAATGCCCCCTGCATCACCTTCACGGCAGATGATTGCAGGTGAAAGGGAAGCATGATCGACCCCTGTACTTCACAGGTTACATCGGATCATCTGAGGTGAACCGCATTCAGGTAGATCCAGGGTCCGCATTGAGCATTATGCCCCGCCGAGTCATGCAACACCTCGGCATCCATACCCACCGTCTGAGCCCTACACAGATGACCATTTACGGTTCAATGCCAACGGCACCCGTCCGATGGGGAAAATCAAGCTCAAGTGCCAGATTGGGAGCCTCAAGTCGGAGGTGACGTGCTACGTCATCGATGCCGACACTTCCTACAATCTGCTGCTGGGGACGACCATGGATCCACTGCAACTCCATCGTTCCCTCCACTCTTCACCAAGTCATGAAATACATTGACGCGAGTGGGAAGGTGCAAACGTTGGTTGCCGAAAGGTATCCGTTCAAGGGGGTCGAGAATTATTTCACGGATTCCCTCTTATATCAGGATCCGGTGAATGAAACCCCGCAACTGGAGGTGCCAGACTCTGGTAATGAGGCTGACACTGAGCCCGAGCAAGGAAAAGTGCCTGTGGGAGTTAGAACCACTTGTAAAGAGCACTAATAAGCTCGATGTTGATAATACCACCGCGATGCAGGCGGTGGTATATTAATGAGAATCTAGACTTTGAGTATTTTTCTGCGTGTGCATCCGATCAATACCGTCGGATACTACTACCGACGTAGACGATGACATCTGGTCGGCAAGGATGCTTTGACATCATTGCATGTACCAGTAAAATCATCTTTCGGGACATACCAGGATAATGGCGATGCGCAGGAATCTATTCATAGTTCCGACAAGACGAAAAGGCCAAAAACCAATTCTTTTTGGGCGAATGACGACTGAACCAACTCCCCGCGAAGAATCGGAAAGCGAAAGCGAGGAGGAATCCCCTCAGCTCGACCATTATGAATCAAAAGCACTCACAATAATGAAGCGAATGGGGTATGATCTAACCAACAAACCCGGGTTGAACTTCGACAAAGGAAGGAGAACCCTGCTCCGATCGTTTTGTGCCGAAAGGGAAAGCCCCTGATTATTATCATCGGACGCGCAGGGGGTTGGGCTATGTATCAACTCCAATCCCATCGGCCTCTGGTTCTCAAGAATCATCGAGCAACGATCACTCTTCAGACACATCATCTTGGGAGTCAGATGTCAGTGTCGGCAACATCTTCAAGGAACTGTCAGTAAACATGGTTTCGACAAGCCACCTGGAAGATGAAAATGAAGAAATGATCCAATCTGATACAGATCCATGGATCAAACAATTTAAATGCTCTTTGGGACATCCGCTTTGAACAGCGCGAGCCACCCACAGAAGACAAGGTTGTTCAGATCAACCTAGGAGATGAGGCTAACCTAAGCCCATCTTCATAAGTGACGCCTGTCGCATTCAGAGAAGAAGGATCTAATATCTCTTGTACAAGAGTATATAGATGTCTTCGCTGGAACTATGAGGACATGCCAGGGCTTGATCCACAAGTGGCCATGCACCGCCTCAACATCAATTCGGACGTAAAACCTGTCAAACAACAGCAGCGACGGTTCCGTCCCGAAATAATGGAAGCAATTCAAAGAAGTTAGAAAGCTCATCGATTCTGGCTTCATCCGGGAAGAACAACATCCCGACTGGGTAGCCAACATCGTCCCCGTCGCCAAGAAGAACGGGAAGATCCGAATCTGCATCGACTTCCGCGATCTGAACGAGGCCTGCCCCAAAGACGAATTCCCATTGCCAATCACAGATGTCATGATTGACAATACTTGTGGATTCGAACGAATGTCCTTCATGGACGGATTCTCAGGATACAATCAAATCAAAATGTATCCTGATGACGAAAAGCATACCTCCTTCAGGACACCCCTAGGAGTGTATTGCTACACCGTCATGCCCTTCGGACTTAAGAATGCAGGGGCAACATATCAAAGGGCCATGAATGCCATTTTCCATAAGCAAATACGGAAAACGGTGGAATTGCTATGTTGATGATATCGCGGTAAAAAGCTGCGCTAAAGGCGATCACGTAGCAGACCTGAAGGTGGTCTTCGACATCATGCGGGCTCATCAATTGAAGATGAATCCCACCAAGTCCTTCCTGGGGGTAGCCAGTGGCAAATTCCTAGGATTTGTTGTGACTTCCACAGGAATCCATTGGACCGGAAAAGATCCGCGCTATCCAGGAGATGCAACCCCCGCAAAAGCCTCAGGAGCTCAGGGGATTACAAGGACGATTGGCGTACATCCGCAGGTTCATCTCAAACCTTTCCAGAAGATGCAAACCCTTCGCTAAGCTGATGAAGAAGGGTGTCTCTCATTTGGGATGACGCTTGCAAACAAGCGTTCGAGAAAATCAAGCAATACCTCACCCAACCACCAGTCCTTGCAGCTCCAGTATCCGAAAAGCCGTTCTGGTGTAACGTCCGAGCGATGGATCATTCTTTGGGAGCTCTACTAGCTCAATGACGATCAGGGACGTGAGCAAGCAATCTACTATCTAAGTAGAACAATGATCGGAGCCGAACATCGGTATAACCCGATCGAGAAGGAATATTTGGCACTGGTGTTCGCTATCCAGAAAATGCGACACTATCTGGTAGGCCAAACTATAAATGTCATATCAAAAGTCAATCCTTTGAGGTTTACTTATGACAAAGCCTTCTTCACTAAATGGCGGCTGGCAAAATGGGCCATGTTGCTATCCCAGTATGATATGCACTTTCTGCCGCAGAAAGCCATTAAGGGACAAGCGGTGGCCGACTCCTAGCTGAACACCCAGATCCGAGGGCAGCCAAAGTCTACGAGGATCTCCCAGAGAAGTGGCCGAAGTCTACCTGACTCAGACATCGTTCGAAAGTCAAGTATGGCAACTTTTCTTCGACGGTGCATCAAGAACAAGCCCGAAGGGACACATAGTAGCGGGGGTAGGAGTGATACTCGTCTCCCCACAAAATTATGTGATTCCCGAGCTGTCTCACTAACGGAGCCTTGTTCCAACAATGTGGCGAATACAATGGCTCTATTGATTGGGATGCAGCTCGCCGATGAGATTGGCGTTAAAAATCTCGAGGCATACGGTGATTCTAAACTCATTGTCAGCCAAATTCGCGGGGAGTACGAAGTCAGACATGAGGACTCAGTACCCTATTACAACGCAACTATCCGCCATGGCGAGGGGTTTGCTAAATTCTACATCGACCATGTACCGCGCAGGCAAAATGCGCACGCCGATGCACTCGCATCCCTGGCTGCCTCCTTAGCTCTTCCAGCTGGAGCAATGGAGAAGATATTCGTCTACAGCCACGACCTGTATTGCCCCGAGAAATGCTCTTGAGGATTATCAGGAGTCAACGCGGAGGTCGTCACCGCGAAGAAGCACTTGAAGCGTC